>JAQGAC010000719.1:0-20098 GCA_034696585.1 Isotomurus maculatus
ACACTTGGACGCCTAGGGCTGGAACTACAACGCTTAATTGTCATGACTGCAGCGACGTCGCTGCTGGAAGTAGCATAGTCAGAAACAAAGACCAACCCCCTATAACATCGTTTGCTGCTAAGTATGTTCCAAAGCCATATTTAGAACCGTTAAATGAGAAGATAGTAATTGGATTGGCGAAGGATCTACGTCCTTTAAACTTAGATGAGATGAGAACTGAGATTTGTACGGGGTGAAGGGAGAATGTTTAATCCGCGGGTCGATGCGGGCCAGGTGGGCATGGGCATAACATTTTTATGTGGGGCGGGTTGGGGTGGGCTTTTTTTATTTCCAGAATTCGTGGGTGCGGGCGGGTGGGCTTCGAAATTTGCCGGCCCCACTCATCTCTAGTTTCCACCGAAAACCCGAATACGGTTATTCAGCTTAGTTTGGGTAAGGATATTCGGTTAGTGAATTATTAGGTAGAGTACTAATTAGTTAATTTCTAGCTGTCGTAGACTGAGTACAGTCTTCTCCAGTGAAAGGAAAGTCTCCTATCTAGAGGAGCAACCCGAGTTTTGGTGTGTTTTCGGACCAACTTCCTTTGGCGTTGTCGACGAGCGGCGGCAGTAGGAGCACAACATTTCCGGTTCTTCATCTCCGCGTTGGCTAGGAAGAAGAAGCGACCCAATCTATCGTACCCCAACTACAATAATCATTTCATTGTTGAAGGTGTGTATAATTTTTCGGGAGTTAGAGAGGAACAACTGTGGTCGTGTGGAGAATCCTTCCCTTCCTCAGCCTCTCTTAACTCCCCATCCGTAACAGATCCCCAGGAGTCGGTGAGGTTGCAGACGTTGGTCGACGGAGTCGACGTTAGTGTTTCGAATTACGAAAGGAAGTAGGGAGCGTAGATCGACGAGAGTAGGGAGAGTAGCGTAGCCAAAGTTCAGGGTTCAGGGAAGGTTAAGCGTGTGAAATTCGGGGTTAGTTTCTTGTCTCGGGAGTAAGAGCGCTGCTCATTTCTCCCCGTGAGACCTTTGTAGAAATTCGGGTTAATTCGGATAAATAAAGATCCGATTTCTTTACTTAATACTTCCTACTGTTTTCTTTTGGCAATTATTCTCGACATATTAGGAACTATTCAGTAATCTGGACATGCGTTAAATCTTCGCACCGTAGTTTTGTAGGGCAATTCGGGTCTCTCGCCACAAGGGCCTTATTATTTTGATCTTCCGTTGCCCGATAAATCTCTATCTCTACAGGTCCAAAAACACCCAAAGCACCTTTTCCTCCACTACAAAACAACCCGGCATCTAAAACATCTTCCGAGTAAGTGTGTCTCTGTATCTCCAACAATCCACGAGACATTTCATTCGTTTCCCATCATTTCCATTCAATCCAATCTCATCTCTTCCTGTTCTTCCTCTCTGTCAACTTCCCATTATCCAACCTGCCATCACGATGGTCCATCGGAATGGTTGAACTTTCCCTTTCTCCCATAAACACTAAACTATCTTCCCAATGACTTATAGTCGTTCGCTGCTCCAGTTTCTTTCTCCCACAAAACAAGTTCATCACACAATCTCAGCATCTCTCCCTGCGTAAAGAGTAACCCACTTTTTACAGCTTCACTTTACGACCACTTCAAACCTACTCAGCCACGTTTTACTCTCTACAAGATGACTCACTCAGTTGTTGTCCCAAGCTAATCTTTCTTAATCTGGTTAATGACTTATGATGACTCCTTCCTTTCAAAACTACTTTTACTTTCTACTTCTTCATAAAACAACACGGACGGCATCTCAGCATCAGGTTGCACATTAGTTTCTTTATTCATGAGTATAAAATGGTATCATTTTTTACTACAAGGATGAGATCAATTAAATTATTTAGCACACAGATTCATCCTATTGTTAATTAATGTTTCATATGATGTCCAATAAAGCTTTCTTAATTCAAAGACGAGAAGAATTTCAATTTAACACAGAGCACATAGAGAGATCATTGATAGGCAGTGGAAAGAGACTAGTAATAATTAGAAAGGGAGTTGTATTGATTATATACTTAATTATTTAATTAACCTAATTAAACCATATGAGAGTGTGTATAAAGTATAAATTACGGAGTTATAAAAAGATGATAACAATCTACTCCCTACTTATAACGCTTTCTGATAAATACACTTCAATACGGTTCTCAAGTATCAAGTTATTAAGTATACGAAATTTCCCAGAATTATTAAATATGAAGTTTATATGAATATGTCGATCATTTCTTTGATTGAACAACATTTGGATAAGGTACTTTTCCCATCTGATGGAGATTCATCAATATTTCTTCAAAAAGTGAGACACACTACTCAGACTACCAACACTCAACACTCAAGACTACACTTTAAAAACAGCCCCACGTTCCCAAAACAAAACTCAAAGAACACACAGCACAGATAAGCACTCATCATAGTTCCCTTAAAAGTTAGTAGAAGATTAGTATCAAATATAACCTTAGGGAGATTCACAGGTAAACTTTTAAGATTGACCAGCCCCACCTCCTCCAAAAAACAAACTTCCAGCAGCAGCAGCAGCAGCAGCAGATGAAGACTTGGAAGAAGAAGATTTGAATCTTCAGACTGACGTTGTTATTGCTTCGAGCTGATCTCTGTGAGGATGCCAAGTGTTCCTTCGCCTCAGAAGCGGCCGTCTTGGAGGTGGAGCTCCTCCTCCAAAGTGACACAAATAATGCGGATCTGATTGCTGGAGAACTGGAACACTCAGACTTAGTGGAGGGGCCCCCATTCTATAATCACAGTAAGGGCAGTCATCAGCTTCTCTTTCACAATTAACAACCCCACCTCTTCTACCTCCTCCTCCAGGCTCCGCTCTGGCTCCGTGACTTCCTCCAACTCCTCCATGAACTCCTCCTCCATTCACATGACTATGGTGATAATGGTGACTAAGGTACGCTGCTGCTTGAGGCGCAAAGTAGTGTTGGTACATCACTGGAATGTTGTACAGTCCTCCTCCAGGAGCTTCTCCTCTGCCTCCTCCTCCTCCTCCTCCTCCAAATTGCTGGGGATAATTCAGTTGACTACTTATACTGGAATTGTGCGTGCTACTTCTAAACCCTCCAGACATCAAAAGTCCACTTCCTCCTGAGGAACCTCCTCCATGTCCTCCAGACGCAGGACGTCTCAGCGAATTAAACTTTGGTGGCTCCACGTCAAATTCGGAGCTCGACACTTTCGCGCCCGGAATATTCTTCCCTTGAGCATTGTACGCGTGAGTTTGTGCGTGAGACAGTGCAGCCGGGTAGTACGGAGGGTCCGGGTCGTTTTCAAACGGGTCTTTGGAGGAAGAAGCCGTGTGTTGTTTCTGAATGTTCCTCCAACTGAAGTCTCCTGGCGTTGTCGGCTGCTGCTGCGTTTGCTGCTGCTGCTGCTGCTGCTGTTGTTGTCGTTGGTACTGAATAAGCTTCGCATTGATAGTTTGAATTGGCAGTGTTGGTGGAGTTTGTTGTCTCAATTGTTGTGCGTTCGGTTGAAATGGAAGTTGTTGCGGTTGTGCTCGTCCAGGAACTCCAAACGGAGGAGGCCTTTGTTGTTGTTGTTGTTGTTGACTTGTGCTCGGTCTGTTGAGCGGGAAAAATCCTCCAGGCCCGCGTCCCTTCGGAATTTTGGACGAGTCGAAATAATGTCTGGTGAAGGCTGGAGGCTCCTTCGGCTTTCCTCCTCCTCCTCCACTGGCTCCAGGAATTGGAGGAGCTCCATTCATCCCAATTTCTCCTCCCACTTTCCCCTTAGCTTCTCCAGGCTTCTTGTGAGTCTCAATTGTAACGGTGTGTGTTCCCGGAGCGTAGAACCTTGAAGAAGAAGGAGGAGTCTGGACTTGACTGTAAACAACTTGGTTGTTCATTTGACTGTGACTTCCAGAAGGTCCCGCAGCTCCTCCTCCTCCTCCTCCAGCTCCTCTCTGCTGCTTGGAGCTCGTCGCCTCCTCCGTCGAATATTCTCCTCCTCTCTGGGAATCCACAGATCTCTGGTGACTCTTGATGAAATTCGCCCGTCGCTCTTCCCTCTGGGGATAATAATGCCGTGGAGATGACCTCGGAGACTGCGACGCATTACTCGAGGGCGTCTGGTGATGGTGGTGGTGACCGGAGTGTCTGTGGTGATGGTGGAGATGGTGAGGATGGTGGTGGTGATGATTATGATGATTATTGTGCGAATATTGGGAGTTCGTTGTGGGCGTGTCGGTGGTGGAAGTAGCGGACGATTGGGTGTTGGAAGCAGGAAACAGTTGCGGATTGGAAGCAAACATGACTGTTTGTTTGTAAGAAGCAGCGACAGACGCGGCGGTGGAAGGGCCGCCTTGGAGTGTCGACGACGTCTGAGGCTGCTGCTGTCTTCCAGCAGGGCGTCTGTCGTCGATAATCGTGTCTCCTTCTTCGTCCCGAATGACTCTGTCTTGAGGGAGGAAGGAGCCTGGGAGTGTCGGGAGTCTGTCGTAGCTACCCGGGTAGACAGCCTGGAGAGGAATTCTTCTGGAGGAGGAAGAACCTCCGGGAGAATGTTCAGGACTGTTGGGATTCGTCTGAGTTCCTGTCGTCTTCAATTGGTGCGTTGAGGGATGCGGACTCGCCAGACCCACAGGGCCTGTCTGGGGAAGAGAATACGAACGAATCATGTTGGAACTTGGAAAGGGTCCTCCGTAGTATCCCTGAGGAATGGGACTTCCGCCAAGAAGACATTCTCTGCAGTACGGAGAGTATCCTGGAGGCCAGAAAGGATTGTAAGCTCCTCCAGGAAGTGGTGGCTGTGGTTGTGCTGGTAAAGGAGATGGTCCCAATCCAAACCCGAACTCCCCTGCTTCCCTACAACACGGGTAGATTGGTTGTTGAAGACTTATGGATCTCCGGAGCGGGTAGAATCCCGGGACAACAGAGTGGGAAAGCGGATTGAGGAGCGGAGCATTCGTAGCGGCAGTGGAGTTGGCGTGGATTCCATATTTGTGGGGGGAAATGGGAGGAGGAGCCGGTGGAATGGGAGAGTCGTTGTCGACACTCGACGATAACTGAGGAGACCCGCATTTACTCAAGTCGATAAGTTGGAAGCCAATGAGACCCGCTCCGATAAGCACGAAGGTGGCACACGCGTAGAATCCGGGCTTCCCTGCGTACGAAGTCACTCCGGAGCCCAACAGGATTCCTGGCGACATAATCGACTGGACACACGACCAGATTCGTCCCCAGTGTTTTGTACGAGTCAGTTCCATCGTGAGTACTTTCAGTGTGTACAGGTGAGAGCCTGCAATTAATTAATTGGATTAATTCCCGGGGTAACTTGATACGCATAGTACTCATGTACCAGGTAGGGTTTGTTTTAAGGACAAAAGAACACAATGAAGCTGATGAGAGACAAGAAGAGTAATTAGTCAGGCAAGTCAGGAGAGGTATTCGTGAGAAAGGAGAGAGGAGAGAAAAATAGACCAGGGATGGGATTCATTAGCAGTGTAGAGAGTCTTGATGTCTGTAAGGTTGTGGCTTGGTGTAATTAATGAGTCTTTAATCCAAGAAGGTTTTCTCAGGTGAGTCATTAATTAGTGTCAGGAATCCAAGTGAGCTCGAGTGTTTCTCCCTTTCTCTCGAGGCTACAGAGGAGAAGTATTAAGGTCACCTGAGTTAAGCTACACAAGAAACGGGAGAAAGTTTCATCAGGTTGTATTCTTTTTGTGAGTGGGTGTTTTTGCAAGAAGATTGGCAGTTGGTCTGCTTCTTCGTCTATAGAAGATGTGGAGCTTAATGAAAGAAGGTTTCTGAATGAACAGATTTACAACAGAATGGTTGGCTGTGAAATGGATCGACAGTCGACTGATTCGACAATCTCTTTCGCCCAGATCTCTAGATATCTCCAAAAGTATATAGACACATGATGATACCCTATACACTCTGTTGCATGCGTATTAAAGTATTAAGTATATCTATAGGCGCTTGATCTCCACCTGTTTTGTTGTTGTTTTACGTAAAGAAAATGTTTCCTTAAAGGTTCTACACGCACTCGGTGTATATTTTTATAACGGCTTTTCTCCTAACTCTCTGGAAACTCGCGTGGATATTTTTTCGCTCTCTAAGCTTCTTATGCCAAAGGGTGGTGCGTATTGATCTTTCCACTTTTGTGATTTGGGAACCAAAACATCTCCATCCACCCTCTCTTTCTTTTGATAAATACAAATCCCATTGTAAAAGAAGTCTTAACAAGTATAAAGGTTTCCTATATTTCTAATTTCACAGGAAGCTTTTGTGGATAAGGTAAATCGGTTTTCTGCCCTGTGACTCGATCTCTTCGTCTGTGGGACACGGAAAGGCTAAAGTGGGTCTGTGTTTATTTATAAAATGGGATCACCTCGTGCTAATCATTACAGTATTCCTGGATCTCGTTGCTTTCTCCTCAGGAGAAAACAATGCAAATGTGTAAGATGAATAAATAATGCGCTTCACTTGAGATTCGAAGGTACTAAGGGGGCCTAGCCACTTAGAATGGGATGAAATGGGCAGTCTTGTGTCTTGTGTGAATAAAAAAGTGTGTGTGTCCTTTTCCTCTTGAGAAAGTGAGAGTGAGTGGAAGTCAACGAGTGTTAGTGTTATATTGAGATCCGAAGATTTATTCGGTGTGGCCAGAAGAAGAGGAGATGCTTATTCAATCTACTCTGTGATTTATTTGACTCCCACAGACACAAGAAGAATGATTACTTTTCCAGAATTCACTCGATACTTTTCGTTTCTTACAAAAGAAACCCATTCGGGTTGAGTCTCTCCGTCTGTAGTGACAATCTCGGAAATAAAAAAGGCTTTGTTATCTTTCTATCGGTATTAAATACATTTGGGGAGTCTGCAAAGATTCTCTTTTAGGACTTGGGATTATCACAGCCAGTCTTGGCGAGCCTTAAGTGTCTCTGTCTCGCGTGTGTGTATTTTACTCTCGTGTCTCTCGTATGCACTTAAGTAATTTGAGGATATCTTTGGAATATGGATCGTGGACACGCACATAGTTAAGGAAGGATACAAGCGGAGTTTGTGTGGAGAAAGGGAAAGGATTATTTAGGAGAGGTTATAAAAAGGAAGGAAAAGGAAATTGTATACCAATTTTACGCGTGATTTCTCCTCACAATTGAGTTATGACTTTTGAAGTGAAATTGAGTTATGTTTGACAATATGAAATGCCCAGTGAATACAAATCGCTTGGGACTTTTCTAAGCGGTTAGCCGTTGCTGTGTGCCGTGGAATACAAAGCACGAAGTTGAAAAGAAATTCATGAAATCGTCATCTTGGGGAAATAGTATACTACAACTGCTATAGCATGTGTGATTTCAATTCATACGGGATATCCATTGGAAATCAAAAGATTCTTATGGGAAAAACCAAAGTGAATAAATTTTTAACAACCCAACTGAACCAAAGTTATAGCCACGTGTAGCTTGTGAAGGATGAGAGACTTTAAATAAGAAATCAAAATAATTATAGGAAATCTTTTTCTATAGGAATTTCTACATTTCTTCCAAAATAATTATTGCTCGCAGCCACAACCCAATTCCTGAAAGGGAAAGGTTCTGACAAGTTATGCTTCTTTCCTAGTTACTTCCTAACCACTTTGGACATCTCTTTACGCTGTGAAACTTCCTGTAATACTTTTCTTTTGCATACTGCGTGTCGTGTGTCTTCTCAAAAGACCGCAAAGAGTTGAATTGACGAAGCAGAGGTTGTGTAAAAGATTTTATGCAAATCCGCCTTGTGGTTATAAGAGCAGAGAAAGTATAAAGTGGGGATTCGGTATATAAAATGACGTGGTGGTTTGTGTTAAGCGAAGCACAGGAAAATGTGGAATACATTGGAAAAGTGGAAACACTTTGGGAGGAAGGAGAGAGGCACATTTCCATTTTCAGATTTACATGAGCTGCAATTCAGGAGAAGTCAGGGATTATGAAAAATGTTATTCCTTTTTGTTACCTAATGCAACTCCGTAAATCCAGGCTGACAAGGAGTATCCATAATACCCTTTCACTGAGGAGATCGCGATCATCGACAGCCCTGCCAGCCCACGAGGAGTGGATTTCGGTTTTTTAAAGCACCATCCCGAATTGTTATGTGAGCGAATACAAAATCCATCCATCCATCACAAAGAAGAAACCGTCCAACAGGATCCACAGCAGCAGACGAAGAAACCACCCAACCGAAAAGAAAGAACGAACAAAGTTACAAAGATGGATGGGAATTCACGAGACGATGATGAAGGTAAAATGCGGAATCTCATTTTTGTTACTCTCAAATATTCATCGTTATGCTTCCATTCTGAATTACAAGTCATCTGCTATACCCTCCTTGTTTGTTATTCCAAGAAAACTTCTTTTTACCTAAATTTCCTTTCATCATCATCATATGCAAATTTCCATGTTTTTTTTACTCAAATCTGATTGCAATTGGAATTAATAAGAAAGTTCTGAAGCAGAAGAAGACTTAAAGACTCTCAGAGAAAGTTAAGAATTGTGTGTGATGATGAAGAAGACTTGCTCACCTGTGAGGAAGGCAGTTGAACAACACAGCATCCTTGGAGAAAGTCGACAGCATTTAAACTTCTTGAGAGTGAGGATGGCACCTAAGATCACTCCGAGTGACAATCCCAGTCCCAAGTGGGTCTGAAGGAGGAGTAACGATCCTCCTGAGAGTCCTTCGCTCCTTCCAAAGTCAGACTGCCAACAACAACAACGAAATAAACCAAAAGTTTAGAGAGGCTGTTTTGTCAAATAGTCAAATCACAACTTTAATGGAGATCGCAGTGTCATTGTGAAGAGTTATACGGGAACCTTTTATTCTTTATGGCAGCCATGAATTTGTTATATTGTGTTCTATTTATTATGTAAACTACTCTTGCATATCGTATAAAGTGTAATATGTTAAGCTTCAAAGGTTTTAGCTTAGACTTGCAGCTAGCTGAGCTAAATATGCTATAACTCACTCCTAGTATTACTGATACTGTTTTTGAAAGTCGCAAATCGGTCCTTCCAAATGATCTATGAATGCTACAGAATATTCCCTACAGTTTTGCGTGTATGAAAAGTCCTAGTGGAAAGTCCCAAGGAACACCGTCTTGTCTTGTGCATCTCACTTTATTACGATTTACGATGAATAGAAAGTACAGTCAACACAGACTTAAGTTTTGTGCATAATATTTCTCCCGTCATTCTTTCTACGTGAATGTACATCGCTTAAGAGTTTCTCTTTGAGAAATCTATTCATCAGCTGGCTGTCGTATGCTTTCACTCTAAAGGAAAGTACTAACAGGGAGTACTTGTGAGCTGCTTCCCCATCAATCATGTTTACTCGAGTTGTGTTGACACTTCTCGTAAGAAGTCTCAAAGAGAGAGCGAGCTAAGGAAGTAGAAGTCTTAGAATTTAGAATTCGAATTTCGAATAGGCGAGTGGCGAGAGAAAGTTCATCGTTAATGCATTCAGTCTTCAAGCCTTTCCTGTGTTGTCCTGCGTTGAATGAGAAGGTGAAATGAGAATTGCCTGAGTATAAAAACTAAAAACTTGGTTGATAGGACCACAGAGAGAACTTTGGGACAAAGTGCGTTCACTTATTCACGCACAAAGCGACTCTACACAAAGCGTAGGAAGTCTAGAGAGTCTAGACCCCCCTTTTAAGTCTCAATGATGACAGACATGAATGGGTTGATGGGAAGTTCGTGTGAAGGGTCTCTCCTACTCCTAAACAGTCCAAGAAGAAACCACTTCATATGAATTACACAACGGCTATTGTGTCTACGCGATAGAGCGAGTGTAGAGTGGAGTATACATTGTGTAGTTCCTTTTACTACACCAATCTCGTCTACTTATCTTCTATCTTACGACAGATAAAACGAAATGCACCGTACAAACAGTGGCCATCACGTATCAAATAAACGCTGGAACATGTCTCATTCACCAATTTTACAAAGGACGGGCTATCATCGGAGTTCTTGCAGTTTAAGGGCAGTTTAAATGTTCTACACGCCTCTCTCTGCGTCAATAAATGGGATGAATAAAACAACGGCCAATATCCTGGCCCTGTGCTTTCCCTATACCTTTTAGAATGCAAATAGAACTTTCTCCCTAATCCAATTTTCCAAATAACTTTATGCACAGCAGCAGCAGAAGTGTTTTTATTATCGCCTCAATTAATATCCCCGTTTTTGGCTAATTGGCAATGAGTACCTCTCTAAAGCAGAACTGAATGAAGCCACTGGGTAGGCAAATATTGGGAGTTTCAATATTTGAACACCCCCATAAACTTTTATGAGCCTCCTCAGGTGTTTGGAATTTAAGTGTGTAGTTAGTGCCAAACATGATTAAGCGGTGGTGAGTCAGTCTTCAGAGGAATGTTGTAAACTTACCATGAGAAAGACAGGAGCGTAGAGTCCAAAGCTGGAGAAAGCAGCTGACCACAAGACAGGCTTGAGCGAAGGAACACAAAATAAATTCAAACTCCGACAAATGTCTCCTCCAATTGGCACCACGATTGAGTTTGGACTCTTCGGACTTTCTACACGTGGAGCCTGCAGAGTTACAATTAAATAGGAGATTAAATATTATTAATCGCTTCCCCAAGTGGCATTTATTATTTTTAGCCCAGTAGGAAACTCCGGGGAAAGTAGGGCTCTCGATTCTTATTATTAGAAGATATCGGCTCTCAATATTAAACCGATTCTTCTGTGTGAAGGTAATTCCACTAACGAAGAACCATTCTGACATGTTTGTGACCTTCGGGAAACACTTCTTTCTTCCTTCTACAGGGTAAATTATTATTATCAAGATCGGCGGAAGAGAAAGCATTTATTCCTACGATGGCTACACACGAAGGCAGAGTTAAGTTTATGGATGAGACTGTGTGGAGCCCTTAAGCAGAGTTTGGGGAGAGTGGCTGCGTGTGGGGAGGAACAGGAAACTCGTTTTAAGTGTCTGTAATGGGGAATAAATGGAGGCAGATGTGACTATAAAGAAAGAAAGTATTAGTGCAGTAGTCCATTCTTCCTTCCCGCATCAAATCCTTTATCTTCATCATTTAATGGATCTTTAAGGCGAATCCTCAACCGCCCCTACGCTTACAAGATCAACGCTTGCAGTGATACTCTCTCAGGTCTTCAGGGTGTTTTACGTTTGTTCCAAGTGTTCCAAGAACCTTTTAACAAGGACATTGGGAACCCACACACACACACACACACACTCATCCGTCCAATTCCCTATGATCGTGAAATACACACCAACATCATCTCGTTTCTTACAAGAATCCCTTCGTCTTAAATAAATCTTAAATAAATCTAAGCTCTCTGGATTTACCTTCACAGTCGTAAAGCTTTCAGCTCTGCCCGTTAAAATTGCGGGTCAGGTTTATTAGCCGAGAGGCTAAATCCTAATTTACAAGGATTACAGATCCTACAGCTGTACGCATTTAATACTCTATAAGATTCGTTTAAATGAGCTTATAAGTAGACACACAAGTCATAAGAAAGTAAGACTCAGCTTTCTCCCACAAAGAACCGATAATCCTCAACATTATTTGAAGAGGAGTTCATAAAAAGAGAAACTTCTTTTGGTGAGGGCGGAATAACTAAATTGCCCGAAATTGTGGGAAATTCCCGTCGTAGGCAAAACTTTCTCTGGTGAAAGTTTCGTTGAAGAACTGGGTGGATTTATTGTGTGTAGAAGTGTGGCTGGGCCATGTGGCGATGTGCGTAGTCGTGCGGAAGGGAAGATGTACTCATCCTTCACTTTTATTCCATGAAATTGAGTTCCTCTTGGTCACCCTTGGGAGATTTATGGAAGAATGAGAGACTACCCATCGCGTCTCCTCCTGAATTATAACCCACCCGATTTATTGTTGTTTTGCCGTCGTCCCCAAAGTAAAAGAATAGCCGGCTCGCCTTTCGCCCAGCCTAACTTTACTCTTTTATCAGTTTCAACGAGTTTTTTACACCACGTCTCCTTCGACAAAACACAAAATACTCTTTGGGGAGATTAAACTCAATAAATTAAGGAGAAAAAACCCTTAGCGCCCCTAAAAAGCGAATAGTGACTCACCTTATTCTGACTGGAAGAGTGAAGACCACCCCCACCACCCCCACTTCTCGAGGAAGGCTGATACTGCGACGCACTTCGGTAGAAGGCAGGAAGAAGAATGCAAATGGTACAAAATCCAGCTCCCAGTCGGAATCCCAGGCCCCACTCCAAATGTCGCGTGAAACTCAGGTAAAGAAGGGAGAAGAGAGTCACACCCACTCCAGTCCCGGCCATCACTACTTGCTCCACGAATTGCCTCCGTTTTCGGAAATACTCTCCCAGCACCACTCCAGAACTCTCCCTTACCATACACGAACCTATGCCGCCCACAAGTCCGAAACTTCCCAAGGAAAAAACACGTAATTAATTAAGTTATTTCTCATCTTTCTTAATCATCCCACAAGTTCATCATCATCATCGTGTCGCCATTATTTCCGTGCAGAAATTTCCTTAATTACAAAGAACCTCGAAGATTGCGTATCTCCGCCGGGTAAAACTTTCTCTGCCATTGAAACCAACAGAGAAGTTTTGTACTTAGGAGTTTGTGGAAAGCACACGCAAAATTGGGATCATTTTTCATCACACAAGTGAAAAATATCTCACGACAAGGTTGGCAGATAGGCTCGGCCTCATGTCATGTTGGGTCATCTTTCTACTCTCACGTTTGATAAGTGAAAAAATACTTTTTTCACGATGGATTGAGTTGTGTCTGACGTGACAAGGCTGAGAGAGACGGGAAAATGGAAAGTGTGGCTCTGTACTTTTTATTTGAGTCTGTGGAGTCTTTTCCCTTCATTCCTTTTGGCAATTTTGATCCTTCACGACTTAAAAGGAGACAAGTTGATCCTTGCAAAACTGTCTGTGTATCTCTCACACGTAGTTTATGAAGAAAAAGGATGCAGGCAGATGAGATGAGATCACACTCACCAAGCGAGTTTACCACTCTCTCAACTTCACTCGCCGGGGCCTTCGTTCTAAACTTATTGAAAGAAATTCGCAATACAGTGTTTGACAGTATTGAATAAATGCGATCACCAATTCAGTCGCAGACTTCGTACATCTCTCAGGTTGACCTGCATCTGCATTTGAGAACACCGACGACCATGAAACAAAAGAGATTGACACGACAAAATACATTTTTCTGATGGGATTTCGAGTTTAGTGAAAGCTGCTTTCACTCCTAATGGTCTCAAAGCAATTTTGATACGTTTACAGAGCCAATTCGCCTTATAGGAAGGAAGGTACAAAGAGAGATCTTCGATTCCACGGGTTTCAACTAACGAAAAAAGTTTACAATTCCTCGGGAAAAGAACTTATAACTGCTGCTGGGTGCTCGTGGCTGTGCTTTCACGTAGAGAAGTCTAGTTTTCCGTCTACAAGTCTACACATATGCACTCAGCAGTTGAATGCCGGGTCGTCTACAATATTCCACATTCTAGATTCTAGACTGTGAGTGTGTGTGTGTCTTTCTCCGAGTTCTGTGAGGAACGAAGTAGAAGTGATCTGTGGAAGGATGGAAGGAAGGCAAAGGAGAAAGTTAAATCGGTTGGAAAAAGTGGTTGAATCAGGAAGAAAGACTCAACACACTATGGGGTCTTTTATCACCTTATAGTCGAAGGAGAAAGCACTCTGTAACTCTGTATCGCTATGAGTGTGTGATAGTTTCCAAGTTGTAGCGAAATTAGGCGTCTACTTTCACTACACTTTCCCCGTAGATTTGTGTATTTGTCGTGATGATTCCATAAAGCTAGAAATCTATCGGGTTATAGCGTGGAGAAAGTATCTAGACTTTTATAACTTGAAGCGTGAGACACTAACTTCCTTCTACTGTGGGGATTACACACATATGGTTGCACGCATTATGTCTCCTTTCACGCAATGCAAGGAACCACGTTTTTTACACGGAATTATTACACAAGCCCCACAAAAAACCTCCAAGAGATGTGCAATGCTTTTTGCTGAAATTGCAACTGTTCTCTTCTGATGTCTGTCACATGATTTCTGGAGAAAAGACTCTGACAAAATTACTCGTGCGTGATTGAGCTCACATCAGACACACACTCATGGGATATAATTTCGATTTTGGAAAAAGCAAAGGAACCGTGAAAGAAGACGAATATAATCTGTAGATTTTTCTATTATTATCCAATTTCTCTAGTAGAATTTGGAGATAAATCAGATTCCTTCAGAGCTTAAACGAATCAAAAAGACCTTAAAGTTCACGTGGGTGAGTGAAACTTAATAAGCCTCTTCTTCTTTCTGCGTTGCACTACACACCACGCCGTCCTTTTGCAGCAATTGCTTTCAGATCAAATTGAAAAATGAACGGAGTAAACAAACCCGACCTTTTTGTAGGGACTCACGGGAGATAAACGATAAAAAGAAGAGAAGTCACAAGGAATAAGGATCGCTGCTTGTAGTCCCTTTCGGAAAATGTTGAATCGCGAATTAAACCGGCTAAGGGAGAGACAACCAGATTGGGAGAGATTATTTTCCAATTCATATCCTCTTTGGTTTTTGTATTTTGTGAATTCCTTCGTGGGCTTCGCCTCGTTGCTCGTTCTGCTGCTGCTTCTCCTTACAAAATGCATTGTGAGCTCATTTCTCACAGCAAAAAATCTCTTCTTGGCTATAACAAGAAAGATCACGGAGGGAAATCAATAGAAATAAATAAAATTACTCAACCACTACAACCTCTGCCTATACTATATCTATTGCCAATATCTCCACGTTTCAGTTTCCTCTTGCATTTCCAATGATCGCTGGTTGTGTTCTCTGGAGTGAATCGGGTAATAGAAACCGAAGGAATGAGAAGCAGCCTCGTCTTGTAAAATAGAAAAGGACAGGAAGGGAAAGTAAAGAGGAAGTTCGAAGTGAACAGGAGCGAAACGAATTCTCAAGCTTCTCTTAAGAAGACTTCGTTATACCAAATCAAAGAGCAATGGAAGTTACAAAGATGAACATACAGCCAGCGTACATGTGTCTACAATTGTAGAATCACAAAGCACAATACCAACAACCAACATCACACGCGTTTGCTTTCTCTTTCCTCTGCTTTGAAGTGTTCCCAGTTAATTTCCTACTGCTTTCACGTAAGTGCGTACAATATTGCGTGTGTGTTGTTGGTTGTGTTTTCTAGAAACTAATCTCTTGGAATACCAAGTGGAGTGGTTCGGTAAATAGAACTGAATTCTCTACACTCTTCTACGAATTGCTCGGAGGGTTGTTTCTATTTGTTCTGTGTTTGTGTAGAACAGTTCGATTGAAGGAGCCAATTAAGACCACATGCCAATCTGCTGAGAAACTGCAAATGCACAAACCCTATGCATAAGTTTAAAATGCAAAATATGAATGTCTCAAAGGGAGGAGACTGAGCTTCAAATGAATGTAAGTTCCAAAATTGATTTGGAATTTAAATGAGAAAGGTTATTGAGAATCAGCGAGCCATTCGTAGTGACTTAATTAGTCCATCCATACATTTAATACCTGCAGCCCAGGTGTGTTGAATAACAAGCAATTCCAATAGGAGTTCGTGACTACGCCAGCCAACATGCACATGAAGCATTCAGGATATCAGGAGTCGTCCGGAATCTCCCAGAAATTGGCTAAATTATTTAAATATTATTTAAATGTACTGAACTTCCTGGGCTGTCTGGAAATCTGAAATTCGTCTAGAACTTCTAGAGTACTGTCAGAGATCCTAGTTAATAATGCATTTGCAATTTAAGGTAGACTCACTTCTCACAGAGAAGGTTGTACTTATTGCTTAGAATACTCACAGATGACATGTATGCATATTTATGTTTTAATTGGGATTGAAATTTCTGGCTGGATTTGTATGCAAAGCTTCAAAAGTTTCTTTGATGTTTATGCAGTTTAGTGAATTATTAATGAGCGTCATGATGATGATGAATTTCCGGCGATTACGTTGGGTGTGAGTTTGTGTGCTCACCTGAAAAATATTTGGTGAAGCTCAGTAGCAAAGGAAGTAAAGACGAGGGAGAGTGGGAAGAGGATTCCTCCGATGAGGGCGAGAATCCGCACATTCTTCCTCCGACATAAATTCACTACGAGAGGTGAAAACACACTGGACACGGACCACGAAACTGGACCCAACCAATCTGAAACACATTCAACAAATTCACATTCACAATTTGCAATTTAGCTTTCACACAGGAATGAGTGGGAGAAGGAATTTCATGAATTTTATTGATTAAAGATTCGTTTTACATCAAAACATGAATGCACACGCTACGGACACTCATCAATCATCGGATCATTTCACATTTTGAATGTTATGAATCACGAGATCAAAGTCAGCTTTCCGAATTTCGGATATTTTGTAACAACACCCTGACAACATCCATCCATTGTGAGTTTGAGTGCAATGCCAAAGTTGGAAGAGGAATTTGACACAGCCGAAACTCAAATTGGAAACCCTCCGAATTTCGTAATTTTTTTGTAAAAGTCCCCCCAAATTGAATTTGTAAACGATGTCCGCTAGGAACTCTTTTGAAGAGCCGGTTGTTGTAGAAGACGATGAGATTGTGGTGCCAACAGATGTGGACGAAGAAGTGACAGACGTTGAAGCAGAGGAAGTTGTAGTTGAGGCTGAGCCAGCAGAAGCAGAGGCAGCTGCACCAGAAGAACTCAGCTTCATTCAGACATTCGACAATGAGAATCTCATCACAGAAGCTTCCGAAAGACCTGAATCCCTCGTTAAGATCTTCAGGTTTCTTAAAGCTACTCAAAGTTTCTAGTTTCTAAATTTGTAGAAGATTTCTAATCTCTACTCTCTCTCCTAAAGATACGTCGACGAGAACGAAGAACGCTTCATAAAGAATCTCCGAGAAGCCGTGGCTGTGCAGTCCATCTCAGTTCTTCCAGAAGCCCGAAACGAATGTTACCGAATGATTCAAGTCACAATGGACCGTCTGCGTGGCTTAGGCTTCGAAGTGGAATTGAGGAAAGTGGGAACACAGGAATGCAACGGAACTGAGATTCCCCATCCACCTGTGATTCTAGCGTCGAAAGGAAACGACCCGAAGAAGATGAATCTGCTGGTGTATGGACATCTCGATGTCCAACCTGCCAAGAGGGTCAGTCATCTCTCACAAATATTAATACATCTTCCTTCGTAAATGAAAGCTGCGGTTTCCGTCTTATTGTCCACGTAGAGTGACGGATGGTATTGCGAGCCTTTCTATCTCACAGAAGAAGGCAATTGTCTTTACGGCCGAGGGGCTTCAGATGATAAAGGACCGGTGATGGGATGGATTCATGCGGTAGAAGCTTACGTCAAAAGTTCCATCCGACTTCCGGTGAATTTGAAGGTAACAAATCCCACACAAAGTGAATAGGCCCTTAGTAAAGGGTAAAGACACACACAATTTCAAGTTAATTCTCTCTCCCTTCAGTTTGTGTTTGAGTCCATGTCTGAAAGTGGATCGGAAGGGCTGGCCGAACTCCTCAAGAACCAGAAGGACAGGTTCTTCGCAGACATCGACCTCGTCACCCTCTCCGACAACTACTGGCTGGGAAAGACGAAGCCCTGCATAACCTACGGACTCCGAGGACTCTGCTACTTCTTCTGCGAGGTCGAGATGGGCACCAAAGACTTGCACAGCGGAGTCTTCGGTGGAACTGTGAGGGAAGCTCTGCCAGATCTCATTTGGCTGCTTAACCAGCTGGTGGATGCCAATGGGACTATCAGAATTCCTGAGATTCTCGATGACGTCTGTCCACTTCTTCCAGAAGAGGAAGCGATCTACAGAGGAATTGATTTCGACTTGGAAGATTATCAGACTGATGCTGGACTCGTTGGTCTTCGATTTCCAGGAGACAAAGTACAAATTAATCTACAAAAAATCTACAAAAATCTAGCTGCAAAATAATTCTAAGCCTAATTTCCTTTCTAGAACGCAACTCTGATGAATCGGTGGAGATTCCCAGCCCTAACAATCCACGGAATCCAAGGAGCTTTCGACTCTCCCGGGACGAAGGTCGTTATTCCAAGGAAAGTCATTGGCAAGTTCTCCATCAGAATCGTCCCTAACCAAACTCCTGACAGGATTGAGCTCCTCGTAAAGACTTTCCTCAAAGCCAAGTGGGAGGAACGTGGCTCTCCAAACACTTTCCGAGTCAGTTTAGCTTCCTTCCTACTCAATCCTTTGCGAAATAGCCCACTAGATTATTCCTATTTAGATTTACATGGCTGACGAAGGACTGATGCCTTGGTGTGCCAATCCATTCCACCCGTCCTTCAAAGCAGCTCGACAGGCAACCGCGTGGGCGTACGGAAAAGCTCCAGACATGATCCGGGAAGGTGGGTCGTTAGAACGAGTCCTCAAGTTCCAAGAAGTCACAGGAAAGAACGTAATTCTCCTTCCCATGGGTGCGAGCGACGATGCTGCTCATTACGTTAATGAGAAGATCAACGTCTCTAACTACATCACAGGGGTGAGTTAACCAACCAACCGTTCTACTTTCCATTAGCTCCTTCCACTCCAACGAAATCCCTTCTATTCTTTCCAGACAAAACTCTTTGCTGCTTTCATCCACGAGGTTGGGAAGATGGCAAGAGGTGAAATGTAATCACACAAAATCCTTCTAAGAATTCGTCTAAGAATTCTTCCGGGAATTCTCTAATTCTTACGTGTCCTCTGTATTTCCTTCCTAATGCAATTCATTTCATGTTTCGGGGAAAAACTAATTTGTCTGTCATTGATCTTATCTACACAATAAATTGCAAGTGAATGTGAATGATGTACAAACAACGGGGTGAAGTGCGACTTCTTGTGAAATGAATTAGTTTTCTTGCATTTCAAGTAAATTCCCAAACAGAATGGAACAAAATCTCATCAACACTTAACGGCTGAGCAGGACTGGTTGACATGAGAGAACAATTACATGGCGGATGCAAGTTTGAGTGCCTCGTCACTCCAATCCAAGTCCAAATGTATCCAATTAAATGGAAAACAGTTGATGAGAATTCAGAGAGGGCAATTAGACTAATCGGGTGAAATTGAATGAGAGAAAGAATGGAAAGGAGAGACCTACAAAAGCGTAAAATGAGTCTGACTGCATGACTGGGGAGTTTTTGTGCTGCCCACCAAGGCCACCACCACCTCACTAATTGAAAAAGTATCCTCATCAACAAGGATCAATAATCAATATCTGTCTTCCTTTCTTCCCAATCCTTTCCTTTTTAGTGGAAGTCATCCTCTGTGAGAGGCTCACATTACAACAACAACCTCAACACTAAAAACAGCCTGAGGACGTTTCCACAAAGTCAGATGAATAATAAGAGTCTTGGATTTCATTCTTCTGTTCCCAACAACAGATAATAATTCTGTGGGCATTTTCTCTGCCGGATGATTAGGAACAGCCGCATAAATAAATGGAGGAATGTAAACAGGCAGAAGGAGGAATAGAAGAGAAAGGTAGTTTGGGGAACAAAAGTCATTGACGAAAGTTCCTTTCTGCGAGAGATGAATGAATATTTCATGGGATTGTTGGTGGTCCTGGTGAAGTGGAGGAGAGACAAGTGGGAGTGGATGGGAGGATTTTGTTATCAAATGGGTGAATTGTGATTGAGAAGAGCAGCTATGCAGACTTGGTTGTTCATTGAAATGTGCGTAGGGTGATAAGAGATAGCAAAGACAGTTATAGTAAACTTACGATGAGCACTTGAGTCTTCGAACTTGTTAGCTAGAACGATATGAAGAGCACCGGCGGATAGTTGAGCACCCGAAGTTGTCACATGAGCGAGGAAAGCACATGCACAAATGATCCACCCCCATCCTCCTTCCGGGTAGAAGTGCGTACGGATTATCGCTGACGAGTCCAGCCGTCGCAGTCCACCCATCTGCAACAAACAAACGCCATTCTTTACTCATTTCTATAATCACTATACAGACTTGCAGTTTCATGCAACCTATGTGTTTCATTATAAATTAAGGCTGAGTGGGAGGAAGCCGTCGAGACAGAAGTAATCACCTAGTGATGCGAGTGTGAACTAATAGATCCACGC
>JAQGAC010000720.1:0-20088 GCA_034696585.1 Isotomurus maculatus
CTTCAACTGCAGACCTGTAGCTAGAAAATGCACTGGCTGCAGATAACAACCTGATATGAAGCCAATCTGCTTGAGCCGAGCTTTAATTCTTCCCCGTCGGCCGATTAGCCGATGATACACCACATATCCGATCGTCAACAAATTCTCAAAGATAATTTCTTTAGTCGATACAGAGAATACAGTCGGCGCTTATCGAAACGCTAAAAATGTATTGGGTTCGGCTGAAAGTTATATTTGAGTATATCCACAGGTGACAGGTTAATAAGACCACTTATGCCTCATGTATGGGATTTCGATGCTTATCAAGCACCAACTAAGGCCTATCCACATCTCCAGATTTGAGATCTTGATACAATGTATCAAAATCAATACTCATTTGCTGATAAAAGAAGACAATGGGTAATTTAATGACTTTGAATAGTGACCCCATATAAGTACCTTAGTACCAGGCATATATTGCCTTACTAAAAAAACCGTAAATACCCGTAAGTATAAATTTTATCCACATTCAACTTTTCGTAATTTCCGATGAGCACAAGATGAGTGCTTGGTATTTTGGTATGCGTACACATTCCATATTTCAGGTAAAAGTAACCTAGCCTGTAAAAATTAAATTAAATAAGAAGTTTAAATTAAAAGTTTTTTTTTGTGGGTTTTCGACGAGGGACTGTGGACCAAATTCGGTGAGTGACCCTCGGAGGGAAGAGGAGAGGTGGGTGGGGTTAGTGGAGGGGTCGGAGGAGGGGGGGGGGAGGTCAATGGGAAGTGACGAACGTGGCTCACTTAGTTAGTGGCCCAACAGTGGCCCAAACTTAGTGGCCCAAACAAGTGCACCCGTCGCCACCCGTCTCCTCAGTCTTCGTCGCTTTCATGGCCGCTACCACACCCTCCCCCACATACCCTCCCCCACATTAGAACTTTAACTTAGCTCTGTCATCTTTCTCCCTTGCTGGCGATGGAGAAAGTGACAGAGTTACCAATGGAGGAGGAGGAGGAACTCCTGTTGGAAGAGGGAGAGTCCAACCCACGACCTCCTCAGGTGGAACAGGAGTCCGCTGTCAAGGCGGCTGCAGCAGTAAGTGACCCTCGGAGGGAGGAGGAGGGGTGGGTGGTGTCGGTGAGGGGTCGGAGTTGGGGTGTTTAGGTCAATGGGGGGGATAAACTTGAACACTTTTTCCTGGTTTTAGTGGCCCGAGTTTCCCTCCCCCAGGCACAAATTCCCCTCATCTTCGCCCTCCCCGGCTGCACCACCCCCTCCCATCACAAGGCTTTTTTAGGCACTAACTTTAACTCTGCCGTCATTCTCATAGCAAAGAATATGAATGACGGCAGGAATAACGAAGAAGGAGGAGGAGACTCCTGTGGCGAAGGGAGACAAGGTCGATGGAGACGGTTACACTCAGACGACCTTGAATCTCGACACATAGTGAGGCGTTCTTCTCCTTTTAAAAAAAAGGGGGACACTCGCCTGGAGAGTGTCCTGCTGTCCTAATTACAGTGGAGGGAGTGCAAGGGCCGCAAGCGACAGCATTAAAAGCGGCACTTACACCTGGGACATTGGGATCCGCAGATCTTGGGACCCTTGACAGGGGCCCAAGATTTAAATATCTCCCACACCAGACTGGCACATCTATTGCTAGTATGGTTGATTCGTGTTGGATCTGTGGGGTATGAAACCCAAATTAACTCAACCTTGGGGAGTCTGCAATAAGTCTTTAATGGCTTCGGCGGCAGGACTGCGCCGCTTCTCTATAGCGGCGCATTCCACCCCTTTAGAAATAATAATAATAATGTGAATCGCTGGGAATCTCCGCGTACGGCCCTAGTAGGCGAATGGGGCAGTTAGACCTGAATTGGTTGAAAGAGCTGGAAAGTCGGGTGAAGAAAGAATCCGGACTTATTACAACCCTTGCAAACTGCTGTGTCGTTCCCAGGGAACTAAACGAAGGAAGTGTGGAATGTGAACTGGTCCGGAATGCAGCAAAGAACACAACTCTCCTCGAATGCTTAAGCAGACTCGTTTACAAGTTTCGATTTGGTCCAGCCCCCAAAAAACTGAAGAGTAGAGGATGACGTCAATTTAATTGTTCAGAATAGTGACTGTAAATTAAGGCAGCTCGTCGATAGGTTAAAAGTTTTGGAATGTAAATGTCCCAAGGTATTTTATAAGTGTTAATAATCAGTCTGTGTAGTCTGGTGTGTCATTAATTAGTGAATGAATAAATACTTAAGAAACTAATTAAAAACGCGGAAGGAAAGAAACGACGTGAGGGAGATTCGTACGAGGGATATGATTCGTTTTTATTACTCTTGCAAAATATCAGCAATTCATTTGGTTGCATCGATTTTGCAGAGATTGACATATTAAATTATTAACATTCGTTCGACTTATACTTTCTTCGCATGAGTCCGAAATATAATGGTGTACACATTTTGTTTAAAAGATTTTTATAACAGTATATTAATGTTACTGAAAGATTGAATGGTTTTGCTTATTGATGTTTCTTTAAATATGAATTAATATGTATACAATACACAAATAGTGATATCATGTCAGCACCGTTAATGATTATGTAATAACATTTTTGGTACGTTTCCCACAGTTGTTAGACTTAAGCTATAATATGTAGACAACCCCGTGTGTGTTAATATCTCTCAAGTGATAGTTTAGAGCTACACGTTACAAATGTACCAATAAAAAGGATGTAACGCAAAATACAGTTTATAGGCCCAAATACACCTAATATAGACAACTCCACACATTTCTGATTCGTTTTGTTCACTTAATTTAATTGTTGTGAGAGAGAACACGGTAGGCTGCAAACCTCATTTACTTTAAGTTAATCTTCTTCACATTCTCTCGTAGAAAACTTTTTTAGTGGGACACACACACACGCACGCAGCATTTCAACGCTTACCTTACGAGAGCTTCGTTTACAACTTGAATGGAGAAACTGCATCCACGCGTTTTTCATTTACCGTGAATACAAAGCGGCAGAACGAATTCGCCGTGTTTGACAAGGAGTGAGAGCAAAGCAGTTTTCACACAACTTGCTTAGCTTATTAAAGGCTGAAGGGATTACAATACTAAAAGGATTTTCCAGATTTAACTAACAATTAAATTACCACTTGAAATCTTTAACATTTTACTGCCGATGATTCATTAATCAATTTTAAATCTATAATCCTGTCAAGTAATAATATTTCTTTTGTAAAAAATGCAATGACCATGCGTACCATTTAGTTTGAAGAGTTTTAACGTGGATTTGAATTCAGA
Organism: Isotomurus maculatus; assembly: GCA_034696585.1. Lineage (NCBI taxonomy): Eukaryota > Metazoa > Arthropoda > Collembola > Entomobryomorpha > Isotomidae > Isotomurus > Isotomurus maculatus. Next base: position 3,278 of record JAQGAC010000720.1, read on the forward strand.
ATTCAACCTGCACTTAAGTAGTTTTGAGTATAAAACCATGTTAAGATAATCATATACGGGTGACACAGCTATTTTGGCTGATTGTGGTCAATCGTTTTTAAAACTACGCTTTGTTGTATGTAAGACTAATTTGGCAATTTACTCAATTTACATGGAACAGGTCTGTATAGTAATAGTTGCTGTAAAGCATCGAGGGGTTGTATATATATGTATTTACGTATAGGTACTAAATTAGGCAAGGATCTACTTCATTAGTTGTGTGACACAAATTTCAAGAATCACATAAAGAATATGTGTGTGTCACACAATAACATAAATTACAGGGGTTGATTGATTGATCGATTGTTAACATTGTTAAGTAGAGTTGAAGAAAGTAAAATATGATATGAGTTGGGTTTGAGAATTGTGTATAGTCATTGTTGGCTAAAGGATATGTCGAGACGAGAGAGACGAATATTACATAGTTTGATTGAATAGGTAGAGTTTGTAACGACACAACTTAAATTTAATACTCATCATAAAAGAAAATAAATTAGAGGGAACCAAGAGTTGACTATTTAAAGTTGCTAGTGCCTAGCGCTCCAAGAACTATTTAGTACAATTAAGTAGAACCGAAGAAACCGAAGGATATTAGAAACCTGAGTTCAGACGGGGATGTGCAGGAGGTTAACAAAAAGCAGATAGCTTAGAGGTTCACACACGTGCCTTTGAATGATAAAAATATAGTTGGAATCTTTAGTTTTCGTATTTAGGTAGATTGCTTATGTAAAGAGGTACTTTGAGGCCTATTGTTACTCTTTATAAACACAAAATCAACAATAGAGACAAATTGGGCAATTGTATCGATTCAAGTTGGAGCAGCACTCACTCACTCAGAGTTACCAAATCCTTGGAATACAAAATATGTACACTCTAGTTTCTTAGACAGCACTAGTAAATTTATGCAACTAACTGTGACATGATGCGAAAGGATCATATCGAAAGTCTACCGCATTACACTAACCTTACGGTAATCTATAATGGAATACAAATGTAGTTAAAGAATACAATTTAAATGGTCTCTGACCAGCCTCAAGTCAACACTTGTTGTTCTATTCTACTCTATTTATGCGGTATACACGTAATAATAATTATCTCCTTCCTCCGCCTTACTTTGTTAGCTGAGTGTGCTTAACACAAGAGTTTAATTAAACTGATGGTCGGTTGTGTTCGTTCATCGTCCAATCAAGAAGAAGTTGTTTCTTGAGTTGGCCCTGAAAGTTTTGTTGTAGGTCTAAAGATATTAAATACAGTTTCAACGGTAGAAAAATGTAAACCTAGACACCTGCACTTTTAGTTTTACAATTAAAGAAGAGAAAGGAGAGTGACTAATTAATTTGAGTTACCCATAATATAATTACAATGAGATAGTTTTCGTAAATATTAATATTAAACTCTGATTTGTTTCCAACGATATACAGACACACCGTTGAAAGTTTCATCCTTCAACAATGTCTTAAGATTGAGATACCCGATTTCATACACGAAATAATTCCCCTTGAGTTAAGTACACGTAATAATAAATCTGCCTTGCAATGTGAAAAATGCCAAATTCTGTGTAGCGAGTAAAGTTCCGTTGAGAGAGAGAGATTGAAAACTTATTCATCATGTTAATGATTTGGATTCCGTATCACAGACGAAGAATAGGATTTATCTTGACCAGCTCAGATAAATCCAAATTAATGTGTAGTAGTATTCTGATTGGTTCGATGATTCATCATAATGAGACTCGAATGTTGAATACAATTAAGTCAGCTATTAACAAAAATTCTAATCAAGACTCGCAGCTTCTAACTCGCATCTCTAGTCTCTACAGGTCTACAGTGAATGTAGCTAAATATTCAATTACGTCTAAGGTTACTTCTACTGAGACACCCAGTAAATCTACGTACAAATGACACACACATATAGTATATTTTATAGATGAGCACAAATATGATTCAATAAAGTTGAAATTCTCCAACTTTAAGCTCAAGTATACACGAGTTACAACTTAAGTTGTTAATTCATTCGGTTAGTACGACAAAATACAAACAGTTAAAAATGAGTCCCAACTCAGTTTATAAATGTTCTATATGTATCTATGAAACATTAAACCACAACAATATAGGCTACTATTAGGACACAGAGATATATGATGGATGTAAGGATGACTATATGAATATATGGAACGAATTAGGTAATTAAGGAAAGCTAGACTCTCTAATAATAACAAATGTGAGATGGAACGTTAATTCGTCTTCCCCTAAAAGACAAGTTGTGGAGGATGTGCGTCTTCAAAGATTCGTTTTGTGTGTTCACTTCCAAACGCGGAATTTCCTGAGTGAAACTTTCTTCAGCCTTGCGACGGTGGATTTGAAGTCTGTTTCTGGGGGTTCGTCTTCTGAGAGAGTCTCCCCTTCGGAATGGGCTGAGCGACGGGACCTGACTTTCCTTGGCCGGGTTGCTTGGGCTGTGGAGTCGTGGAGGCTGAGTGCATGTCTCTCTGTCAAATATTGTCTTGCTTTCTCTCCTCTGGACTTGCCGCCTCCATTTCGATTACTTCTGAATCGAGTTAGCCTCGCTAAGGTTGACACCTTTAATCCCTTCCCGTGTTTTGCCTTCTCTCCGGAAGTCTGTTGGGACTGCGTGGAGCTCCCACTCGAAGTTCCACACAAACTGTGGGCTGCCTTTCTCTCCCGCAGGATGAATCTACGGAACATGGAAATGTCAGAACCTCCTCTCCTATTCCCCCCATCCGCCTTACCTCCCAACTGTGTTCCACTTCAGCTGCACCTCGTAAACATTCTCGTCGTCCTCCAGGATTCGGTTGGTTGAGCGTTGCATCGCTTTCTTCCGGAAAGAACCTGCAGAATCTGAACTTGTTCCTGCAGAAGTCGACGGCAACATCGGCTCCAGCTCCTCCACCAACACAAACTTCGTTGGGTCTTCGAGACGCCTCGCTTTCACAAACGCCTGAGTAATGATGTCCTGAGATGTGCTGCGGATCGGAACCTAATCAACAAACCTAATTAGCATTCCCTAATTAATGAGGAGAGAGTCCGCTCCACTCTCACCTTCAGAATTGCATAAGGAATCTCTGGGGACACATTGTGAACGCAGACGAGGAAGTTCTCATCTTCCCCCCAGTTGTGTAAATCGTCGTCTCTGGCGTCGTGACCTTCTGCAGCTCCCCTTCCTCTGCACGCGATCGACGACAGCCACGCCCGACTGCTGGGGTCGTTTCCAGTTCTCTTCAGAATAAACTTGCCCTCTCCTTTCCAGCCGCCTTGCGCCTGCAGCGGCTTCTCCTGAGGGTCCAGAACGCGCTGAGTGGGAGGCAAGTCCTTTTCCTTCGCGTCCCACCCCCGCGCAACCTCTTCTATCAAAACATACTCCCTGCACGTCTCCGCAGTCCGTCCGCTCTTCTGGAGAGCACTCGAAATCACATCTGCTGCATTCGTGTCCTGCGTCACTTTCAAGACGGTGTACGGCTCTTCCGGAACAACTCCGTACACAACCAAAAAGAACATTCGCCTCTTCAAAGCCACAGGCGGCTTGGTGAGAGCAGGTCCCGTGAAACTCGCCCCTGCAACACACAAACCATGTAAACCCGGAGTGCCACGAGACACTACAATCCCGTGACTTACCTTCGTTGATGGGCGTCGACTCCCTCAAGGAATCTTCTTTGGAGAAACTCTTGACTCCGTCCTGAATCTCCTCACCTTCCTCCTCAATGCGAGAATGGACGAAAAGCGTGGAGACCGGGAGAGGTTGGTTGTGAGCATTCCTCAGCCGAATGTGGCGATACCCGGACTTCATCGCCTTGAAGGGAATGACCCGCTGAGCAACGGCGTGTCCACTCCCACTCGTCCCTCCCTCCAACACCGAAAATCGGAGGAACGCCAAGTCCCGGAATTGAATGGTGAAAGTAATCGTCTCATTCCAAATGGGATTGAGAGCGTTGCGAAGCATCATTCTTGTCTTCTGCTTGGCACAATCCACAGGAATCCCTGAGACCTCCACCTCAACCTGCGGACTGCAGCCGTAGTTGCCCGGAGACAGGAACTGCCCGGAGATGATGGTGAGGTGGAGGTGCACCGTGTGGAGTCCGTCGAACTCTTTCTCCAGAGGATTGAATCTGCGGTACATCACGTGATTTCGGTCCCACATGACTGGAGGCTTGAGGACGTAGCCACACCTCCCGTTCTGCTCGAACATGGAAGCGTTGAGGTGCAGCGCCATGTCTTCGGTTTGGTAGTTCAACGCCACCATTTGGACGCCAAAGGCCCAGAAGATGAGTGGGTTGAAGTTGGAGGAATCTATTCGCATTCCTGCGGGGTAAGCTCGGATCAACTGCGTCTCCGTGTGGGCCAGCACTTGGAGGGGCTGCTTGCGACACAACTTCTTGGAGGCATTCTCATTGAGGGAGCAGCACTGGTAGACCGGGTGGTTGGAGATGACTCGGCGGTGGTGGTGGTCGGGAGGAGCAGACGTGCTGGACACGGTGGGAGTCACTGGGAGACTCGTCGCTTGGCTGGAACTCGACGGAGGAAGGATGTTCTTCCTCTGCATCAACTTGTTCCGCACAGAGCTACTCGGACTGAGCGTCGTGAGTCCTCTGAACTTGATTGCTTGGATGTAAATCACCAAGTCCGAAAGTTCGCGTGCAATCTGACTGCTCTGCTTCTTCTTCTGGCTGCTCTCCTCCAGCTCCACGATCCACTCTCCTTGCTCCGTTTGGTAGTGAGTGGAGATGACGGGAGCAGCGGAGGAGGCTCCCTTCTTCACACACTTCACCGACGACTCTTGACTGGTGAGGGAGTCCGTGCGCGGAGTGATGGGGAGGGCTTGTTCAGAAGCCTGTCTCGACACAACCAACCGCTCTACAAATCAATCAGCATTTTATTCCACCACATTTGGAAGCACGAAGCCACGAGGAAGCCTTACCATCCTGAATCTCATCTTCATAATCCGAGTCTGAGTCTGAGTAGTCGATGGAACCTCCACTCACATTGCTGATGATGCTGTCCGTCCTGGCGGATTGGGGTCGGCTGCCGGATCGATTGCGTGGAGGCGGATTCACGGAAGATTGAGGTGCGTAGACGGAGGAGTGGATCGGAGGGTTGGGGATGATCTCAGCGTGGAGCTTTTTATTTTTAATTAGCACTCTGTTCTTGAGCTGAGCTGGGGATGGGAGGCACGGGTCGTCGGAGAAGTCGACGTCAAAGAGAAACCTGGAGATGAGCTTGTCTCCAAAGACAGTCTGGAATGTCCAGGCCATCCTGGCTTGTTGCTGGAGGGAGCAGTGGTTCTCGATGGAGAGGATGACGGGGTAGGAGGAGGCGAGGAAGGCGGACTTGTTGATGGCGTCGACGACTTGTCTGAAGGGAATCTTGGTGGTGAAGGTGTGTCCGTGGTAGATGACGGGGTCTCCGTCGTCGCCGTCCCAGCAGTCCAGCTCCACACACCGACACCCCGTCAGCAGCACCTGACCACACACGTCGTCAGAGGAAGGCGCAGGAGTAAATAAGGAGTGCACCATACCTGACTGTACAGCTCCACCGACGACTCTCCTTTCAACTGGTGTCCCGTGAGGTAAGTGTTGTGCGAGGCTCCCACGTAGTAGTGGGCGAGTGGATGGTCCAACTCTTCCTCCTGGGGAACCACTCGTTCGTTCACAAACGCCAGGTTGTTTCCTGACATCATGTAGCGGGCGAACCCTTCGAACGAAATGCTCTGCTGCGTGCGGAGGTTCGGGTCGAACTCGTATTTCTGAGGGAAAGGAGCACATTCAGTTGAGTTGCAGTGGCGTCGTCATCACCAGCTTACCTCAATGAGAGCGACCATCTCAGCCTCCGACTTCCTCTCTCCTTGTTGAGTCTTGAGGAAATTAGCGAAGGAAGCGGCTGTGAGAAGGCGACTGCGAGATGTCTCGACGCCAGCGCCGTTCTGCACGATACTCGCGGACGCAACGTAGTCGTAAATGAATTTACTCTCGTGTTTGTCTCCGCCTGCGAGTAAATTCGATTTGGGACCGTGTCTCGGCGTGGCTCCTGAAATACAGCCAAATCATCCAAAACGTAATTACCATCTCAGGGGCACACAGAGACTTCCAAGACATGAAATTGGGAATACCTGAAGCGGAGGAAGAGTGGCTTCTCTCAGGAGACTCGGGTTGAGACGCATCCCCACAGCCTTCCGACTTCTGCGACGTAGCGATCGAGTCAAAGAGATCTCGCAGGTCTTTCCGAGATCGAATGCTGAGAAGAAGGGAAGGAGTTCACAGTTAAGACGTTGTTGTTGTTGGTATTAAGAAGCCGTGACAAGTCGAATGAGATGGAAAGCAGGAAGTCTCAATTCTCACCTGAAGGCTTGAAACAGCTGGACGAAATTCTGGAAAGTGAGTCTCGTTTCGTGAGTGAGTGCGGAGCCTCTGGAGTGCGAGTAACTCTCTCCGCCCGAAGAACTGGGCAACACGGACGCTGCACTTCGGATTCTCGTGAGAGATTGCGGCTGGTGTGATGGCGTCGTTTGACCAGATCCGCCGTCTCCGGACTCTCCTTTTCCCTTCGAGGCGGGACTGGGTGGACGGTGGGCTTCCGTGGGGCCGTGGTCACTTCCTCGGATGAAGGACTCCTGGTGTGTCAGAGTGCCCCATTTCTTAGCCCTCCGTTCCACACACTAATTAATTAACAAGTGGTTGCCTTACCTTAATCATGTGGATGTTGGCGAGAGACCGTTTCTTCCTGAACTTTGCGGAAGCTGTTCTCCGAAAAGGCGGAGTTTCTGGCGCAATGCCTTGCGGTGCAGCTGAAGACCACCGCCGTCCTCCGAAGACCTGGAGTGTTTTATACCCGCAATTACGACACATTGAAGCCATCGCAGTTCTCGTGGAGTTACTTACTCTGATCGCATCGGCCATTGTGGGAGCAAGACACTTTCCATCTTCGAAGTAGAGCTGCAAGTACTGCTCCTTCAGCCACACGAGTCTCCTGTCCGGCTTCCCCAGGACTCTCCTCAACGACTTCACGACTGACCGAAGTCCTGTCACCCAAATGGAGGCGAGGCGAGGAGGGAAGACGAAGAATGTGCTCCGATTATCACTCAAGACCATCCCGAAGACGAGGGAGATGCACGTGTCGGAGACGACCCAGTGTTCTATTCCATACCTGCGGCAATTAATCGCCACCCAATTAAACACCGATTTCCACTCCTAATTAGGCTGATTAATTACTGATGGCCTAATTACTACAGAGATTAGGAGAGGAGCTTACCTCTTCATGGCAGGAGAGATGTCCGTGTCCTTGCTCCCACTCTCCACCTCCTTGATTCCATTGAGGTCGATGTAGCCTTCATCCAGTCCGTTGTTGGCGACGTCAGGGAGGCCTCCGGCTCCCACAGGTCCTCCTCCCCCCGCCCCACTCCCCCCACCGCCGTAGCCCCCTCCGTACTTGAGGACGAGTCCCGGGACAATGGGCATCAGTTCGGGATCCACACTGAGGAGGAAGTCAGGCTGTGCGTGGGAGAACTTCAGGGAGCTCCACACAGGTTTGCTCCACGTGAGAGTCCCACACGATCTCTCCAGTTTCACCCACACGAACGAGGACCTTCCCTCGGCGTCGATGTGGAGCGCCGTGCTTCCGTGGTGGAGCACTTGGAGGACGTGCAGGTCGATGGAGTTCTTCGCTCCATTCAGCGGAATGAAGGAGACGGATGGGTCGTGGTTGATTGACTGCACAGGCTTGTACACATTCGAGGACCCCACAACCTCGTCCGTCAGCTCCGCCTTCCCTGAGTACAAGTCGTCTTCGCTGTCTGGAGAGTCGTCGTCGTCAGGGAAGCCTGATCTCTCGATGCTCGACGTGTGGATGCTGCAAACATTAACAGTTGCTGAGACTGTGGAAAAAGCCCAAAGACGCATCTCACCTCAGCCTGTCGGAATGGAGGAAAGCGAGCCTCTGCGTCCGCTTCGTGTGGTGCTGATGTACCGTGGCGATCTTCTCCAGAATCGCTTGCACCTTCCTCAGCTTGTTCATGTTGAGTAGACCACCGGGGCCTATTCTCGTGAAGTACTCATCTTCCCCTTCAGGATCTGACAAGCACTGCAAGTCCAAACACACGCCCAGCAATTAATTCAGAGTTTCCACACACACGGGGCGTGTAATCATGCAAATCGCGTTGTAAAAAGCCTAACAAGTCATTAAAAAGGAGACGTACTTGGAGCTGCTGGTGCTCAGAGCCAGTGGAGAGAACGACGAGTGAAGAGGTACTTATGATGCTCCGTAGCTCCCTTAAATAGGCTCCGAAAAACGGAACAACCGGGCATGTTGAGATCTTGAGAGCTCTTCCCAATGCTGACTCGTACTCTGGAGCTGCCCATGTTGGGCTCCCAGGAATCTCCTTCGGTTCACTCGTCTCCGTCGCCGTCTCTCCCAGAAGAGCTTTCGACAGGAGGTCTAACGTTGCAATCGAGTCTTCCTTCTCATTCAGGGACAACCAAAATGGCTTCAGTTTAGGTGATCTGTGGATTATAAATTGAACTTCTTTTAATACGCAGTCTGAAGAGGCTTCTCCACATACTAATAGAGAGTACTCGTACCTACACAAGTGTACCATACTATAATACACATTATTATTATACATATATCCATACAGATATATCGTCACTACGACCTGCTTCACACAATCACCACTTTCACTCTCATAAGTACATCTATATATATAATTATGCTTCACATTCATCTCTATCTACACACTTCAATCATATATCCTTAATTCTGTGTAATTCAACATTGACACAATTTCACTTTCCTCCTCAATCAACCAACCTTAATTATTAATACATTAGGAAGTTTAATTTCAAAGTTAAAAATAGCATTTTTCATCCTCACAAACCAATTCGGAACAAGTAAAGACGTCCTTGGCTTTTCATACTTTCTCCACATAACTACATGTTAGTATTTAGCTTCTTCGTACCGTTTTTATCAACACTACAGCTTCCATAGGGCATACATAATTATACGGTCTCTATGACCTGCTTAACACAACCAGCATTCCGACACTCGGCATCTCTACACAATGTGAGCATATTAGATGGATTGGAGACTGATGATGAGATGTGAGGAGAGCAGTGAGAGAAAGTAGGTTTACTGGGAATACGTTGGGTGAGTCAGTCTGGTGGAGAGAAGGCTTCCTTAATACCCTCGAGGTAGTTGGTGGAGAAAGTGAGGTCGTTAATTTAAGGGCTGGGGTCCAGAGCCATAGAGGCAAGTAGTTTCCGTCGGCCTACAACTTGGCTTTAACGGCTGGAGGCCGAAAGAAACCCCTGCCCCTACTACTCTGTGTGTCTCTCACTTTATCCTCACTCCCTTCCTTGTTTGTCTTCAGCCTTATCTTCAGTCCCCAATGACAACTTCCACAGGCGAATGATGCATCACAGCCTTCATACCACACCAACTTTATCTAATTATGAATACGTAATAATAGTGTCCTGCCTGTGTGTTAATCCTGCGAGAAACTCATCCATAACGCCCTATATACCACCTGAATAGTTCGTGACGGAACTTTCAGTAGGTTTACACACGAGTAAGTTTGCACAAAGTCCACTCCTCCATCACTTGAAACATTAAGTTTAGGTTATACCATCAGTTTACATTTCTCATCTCCATAAACTAATTAGTAGGTAACAATTAAAGAATTGGGTTGTTTTTTGCTGATGATAAGCACAGGAAATTTAAGCCTCTTATACTTAGCCTACATTGAAACTGAATATTGTTATTGCTATTCCTTTCTCCTCAATATAAACCCATCTCGACTTGGAGCATTAATTTCACATAAGTAAGTGCCAGATTACAATCTCTACAGACTAATTAATGAGTAACAAATAAAGCCTGCTTGAGTTATACATACACGCAGATGTCTCCAGAGTCACAAGTTGCTCTCTGGAGAACGAGCCTGAAAGAATGAGTATTTGTATTCTTGTGTACGTCATAAAACAATTGAGAGTCCCAGAATGTCTCTCTTGAATGAACTGGCCTTGACTTAAGCGTACACGCTTAAATTATGGGATTATGAGTGAAAAGTGGTGACCAACTGGGAGTGTAACACACGTGAGAGAGAGAACCGATGTTTTTTGTGTGTTTTGGAGTTGATATGTTGTGCAGCAGTTGATTGGAAGGGAGAAGCGTGTGTGTTTTGAGCGGTGAAAGAAGAGAAAGCAAGGCCGAAGTGTGCAACACGTAGAAGTTAGATTTTGACTTACTTTAAGCCAGCTATTATTTCGACAGCACTTCCGAAAGCCCCGATGTTCCAGGCAGTCTTTGCTACCCGGAGGAGGCAGGAAAGGATTGCTTTCCTCTCCTCGTGAGTTGGTGGAGACACAAGTAAATGCGTCACCCAGGAGCTTATCTACAAATTCAGATTTTAATGAGCTTTCGCTTTCACTCACACATTTAAGATGCATCACTGCAGTTACACCAATTGGAACAAAAGGCAAACACTTTCTTTTGTTTCTACCTGTCCGCCTGACTTTGCAGCTGGTAAGCAATTCTATCTCCTAGCAGCAAACCTACACATTTCAACCTAAATAGCCCACACTTGTTTTTCTCTCTTAACATTTGAGGATGGTGGGTGGGGGGATTAAACTGTCACCGACACTAAATCTGCTAAAGCCCAAAAACCTCCGTTAGCTCCGTGGAGTAAGATACACAAGGAATTATTAGAGATTAACAAAATATGGAATCAATAATAGAAACAATTAAGTAAACTTTTGAGCCAGCCTACGCCTTCTTAAGAAAGATACATGGCTAAGACGATTAGAGGAATTAATTTCTCCGAGCTTCCGCATCGCCTACTTACTACACACTATCCTTCTACCTACTCTCCTCATCAAAGACTTATCACTCAGGCCTATTCATTAATACACCTTGTCTTTATACTGTTTCAACTCGGCTTTATCTCCCTAGCACTCAGTTTTTGCAAGTTCGTCTTGTCTGAGAAAACACGAGTAGGTTGATGAGGTTGCGTAGGCCTGCAGGAGCCGACTTTTAGGGTAATTAATGAAGCGCTACGTAAGCTGTGGTATGAATGGTAAGGAGTAAAACGAGGATTTTGATTTTAGACATTTGTGGCTAGAATGAGGAAAATGAAGGCGAGTTTTTGAGGCGAAGCTTCTCTTTATTCCCTGCTGAAGAAATGGGTAGGGTTTATCCCAACTACTTTGTCGCAAATCCTGTCAACCTTAACATACAAAGGATCCTGTGGAGCAATCAAATGACGAAGACCTCAAACTGTTTGGTTTGATCAAAGAATATTTATCTTTGAAAATAATTGCAGCAGTAAATTGGTTTCAGTTTCAATTAAAATCTGAGTTGAAATAATGGCCTGACTGTAGGGAGACTCACTGACAATCATTAGACGATCATTAGGCAAAACTATCTCCGTCCGTTGTGGACTCGTTTTGAGCGTGGTGGCTTAAAAGCAAAAGAATTTTTGGACTCACCTCAGAGAAGCGATCAATAAGCGCACTTAAGCCGACTTGGTTCGACGACGAGGGATCAGACTTTGGAGATAGTTCGCTGTTTCCCAGTTCCATCGTTACATGGCGAAGATATTCTAACGGGGCAACCTGTTGAGAATGTTGAGATAATTTAAAACAAAGTGTTTTATGCGGTCTCCATTCATCTGAGGATTCTTTTTCCGGCTAGATTATTTGGAGTGGCATTTTTACGTATGTGCTTGTCCTTTCACACACACAAACGCAAACAGAGTGTTTAGCAGTCACGGTCAATTCTCAAAATGGAACAATTCCCAAGGCTCCCGTAGACTTTGAAAGTGTGTTTCTATTATGAGAGAATCACTACAAAAACAAGGGATACTTTGGGTAGCCGTTTGTTGGGTTTGCTGAACCGAAAATCTCCAGCGATTTAAAGAGTGTGAAGGGCTTTTTAGTTACTTTGTGAAGATAAAAGAAAGGATTTTGGGTGAAAGGGAAGGTGGTGGTGGTAGTTGGACTGCTTTTCACACACGTTTAAAATGGAGTTGTTCCACTAATAACACACGGGGATCCGTTTTCCTCTTGATCTCGATTGGTTTTTTTTAAAAGTGCGAATAGTCTGTGAAAACTGAGTTTTATTTGAAAACTCCGACTTACCTGACAGAAGAGTTGGCTTTCTGTCTCAGCCAAGGCGAGAGCTACTTCCTCGGGAAAAAGCAGGACTTTCTCCAACTGGTCGAGTTCTGGGCTGGAAGCTGCAGGACCAACTTTCCACTTGCGCTTAGAGGAATCTGCGTGAATGCATGGGAAGACGGATGGATGCAATGTTTGGACTAACTTTTTACTTAATGCAAAATGCTTAATTGGAGTTTGTCTCACCTGACTCTGCGAGTAGTTCTTTCCTGGGGGAAGTAAACTCTTGGAGAAAGCTTGAGTCCATGTCGCGAAGGAGAGCCCATAAGGCTCGTCCAGCTTCACGCAGCCCTCCAACAGTTCCCAAGTGTCCACAAGACACGCCACATCCAGATCCACTACCAACCGGGGGAACGAGGAGTGACCATCTTGTACCACGAAACTCCAAAATCAGTCTGTCATGATTTCTCCCACCGCCAGCTCGCCACTGCACACGATAAAAACTTGTTAGCTGTGTTTCTCGATAATAGAGAGGAGGATCAATAGCCTTCACGGAGGAACACGACATTAAGATAATAAGTGAATGCGGTGCAAAGTGACCTGAACTATGTATAAGATTGATTGTAGAAGATTATTCTGGAGACGTAATAAATAGTGTTTTGACAGGGACACACAGAGTGTATGTTGCCCAATCGCCAATACTACTACGAGAGATTAAAAAGCCACCCCGATCTCACGTGAATCAATTACTACGAAAAAGATTTATTACACAACTTTGGCTCGGGGTTTTTATTTGACGTACAAACCAATCAGTGATGTAAGCAGTCCAAGAATAAACTGCGTGAGTAAAAGATGGACACAAAACATCTCGGAGGTTTCTCTCCCCTTCACTTCCAAGACTTTCTCCAAACTTTCATCATTTACGGTCCTACCTGCTTTCCCTACACGGAGGCCTGGGCCACGCAACATTACGCTATTAGTTGTGGCTGAGTAAATAAGAAAACCTACATGAATGAAGGAAAAATGGGTGTAGCATATAAAGGAAAATCCCCGAGAAACCAAATCTCATGATATTAGTTCGAGATCCGAGACAGCCGTGTTCCTGAATTTCTCTCCTTCTAATTCCGAAATATACACTAACCTGGATGAGATCAGATGTTACTTGAGATCTCGCAAGAATCCTCGTTCGACAGTCCAGCAAGATTATCTTCTCCGGACCAATTCCTAACAGTCGAGTTGCCTGCAACAGATTCACAGATTTACCTTTACTAAAGAATCGTCATTCCAATGATCAGATTACGCTGCATACGTCACACGCAGATTGAAAACTTCCTTTCCTACTGAATCACCCGTCGTGCATGTGAATTCAAGGGAGATTTATACGGAGGGAGAAGTGCTCGAAGTAAGCGTTGCTCAAACTACAATTATCTCGGAAAGATTGAAAACCCGTGTGAAGAAAACTCTTGAGGGAATCATCATTACGGACTGAATATTGAGATGAGTTGAAAGGAGAGACACATATCGCAATTCAGAATTTCTCTTGGAAATGTGAAATGAAAGGGAAAATAATATAATATTATCGCTCTACGTGTATTCTGAATCGACTGTCAGGTTGTCGTCTCACAGGAAGACTAAAAGGCAACCACATTCTGTCTCTTGACAAATGTCACCTTCGTCACAAAACTCCGAGTCTGCGGCCATCTCAATTTGACGGAATTATTGAAGCTATTTATGTGAGCAAAGAGAAGGGACGGAAGGAAAGATTGTCTTTCACTTCCAAACGAGCAGTCTAAAAGCCTTTGTGTGTAACTTGAGCCGAGAAGAATCAAATGTGAAAAGTTCTTGGGTATTTTTAAACAAATCAAGATCATTAAAATGTGAGTGGCAGTCAGTAAATAAGGTGGAATTTTACTGAGCCGGTTTTTGCCAGTAAACACTTCCCAGCGTGGGCAGCGGCGGATGATGATGGCAGATATTGACTTAATATTCCTAATCTTACCTTCTTTTTAGTCTTCCCTCGAAGAAGTTCCTTTACAACAACAAGTCGACAGCCATAAGATGGAAGCCTTCGACAAGTTTGTCCGTACAATTTCTGCAGCTGCGTTGCTGACTCGTAAACAGAAGTGTGGAATAATTTCCTCTTTTGCTCCTAAAAAATAATCACATGCAAATTACGGATGGGACTTTTTCTGTTACTTCTCAAGTTCCAATCAAACCGAAGCCCACCTACACACACACACGCCGTAAGTTACAATCAAATTTTGTGAAAAATGAATCCCAATCTCCAGGAAAAACGCGCTATATCGCTGTATATCGATCTAAGACGCTCACAAAGTAAAAAACACAAGAAAGGCAAGTCTGATTTTAGTATTCTGCTCAAGGTTGGGATTGTGTTGATAATTTGTTGGTGATAAAAGTGAGAGACAGCATTGTCAGATACAATGGATAATAGACTCCACACTATCTTATTTATTTAGCAATAAATTGACCGTGAATAGCAGTTCAAGAATCGCAACTCGCTTTTAACCTCTCTACGCCTGTTGTACATTTTTAGTTGCTCACAAACTCCTCTGCACAACTTGATGAGACTTTAAGACACGCCATTAATGCTTATTTACTCCTCTCTACGCTCCATTATCGTTTCAAATTAAGAATGCTGATCAACGAATCTCACAAACTTCAACTCAAATGGCTATATGCAGTAATAACACACACACACGGCCAACTTGAATGATAATATGAACCTCCGGGTCTCAAATTACTCGCTTCCTTCTCTGGATTCCTCTGAAATGACTTCTAAGAATTGAACACTAAACAATCAGGCGTCCTGCAATTGTGTTACAGAAAATATGATTGCCATTTGGAACAAATGGAAGAATAAACACGTTTTGCAACAACATCTGCATTCTCCATGTAACACAGTCGCTGCAAGAGCCCTCGCAGGCAAAAGAGATACCGAGTACTTGTGTACAATATTGAGACTTAAAATTTAATTTCCTATTAAAAGTATTTGTTATAAAAAATAAGCTTTAATTAGTTCAATGTGCTTTTTACTGTAAGCCTACGCTAAGCTTAGTTGTGGGGCTTTTTGATTGCACACACACTGATGAGAAACCAGAGTATAATTATACTTGCATCTTATCCGGTGTGCATTTCCTCGTCTGGTTCGGTCCCATCCAATTTTGAATGAACAATGCATTGCAATGGTTCGAAAGAGTATAAAGCAATGAAAGCAGGCCGTACAACAATATCGTGTTTCAATTGGCACATTTTATATCCGTAGTAGTTGTGTGTAACTGCCTTATGTGTTGGTCGGATGTGCATTACGTCAATAGCCAATCTAAATACTTTCCTTGTCTTCCCATGGCTCCCGTGTGCTTATTTGTACTCTCGTAGGTTTAATCACGATAGATTTCTTCGTGTGGTGAAACAGCAGGTGACTCTACATTCTACATATACAAGTCATTGAATTGTACACGTTTGTTTGATCTGACATCATTCGACAACATGATTACTACTCTGTAAAAGAGCTTGAGATAATTGACAACGACTAGGAGACTAGCTACTTCGAGTTTTCCCCTGACTTTCATTATACTTTCGTCCTATCAATGCAATCTACTTTCGCTTACCTGCGAAAGAATTCCGATTTCAATTTTACTTTCTCTGTCTCCCTCATTTCTTCTTGGAGGAATATATTGTGGGTGTGGAGCAGAATACGTAGAGGCGTCCTGACGTCGCCGTACAGGGAATAAATGGAAGACGAAGCTTCCTCTGATGGCACATGGCATGATACATGTTGGAGGAAAGTCAGAATGTCTATCGAAACTCTGGGTGAAATTGATACCACTTACTCAGGAGTACACACACACATAATCTACTTATACGCTTGCAGGTGGAGTGGTACATCGAGTGATGAATCAACTCGGGAGATAGGAAGGAGGCGGACAATAAATATACTTGCAATAGTTGCCACACTGGAAATGCGACGTTCATCATTATACATGATATATTATTTTGATACTTGATAACGAAGGCTGAAAGGTAGAGAGCCACGATTGTCCTCGTACTATATTTCCCCCTATAATATTCATTAGTGAACATGGCTCAATTCAAACTCTAACGTATTATTCTCCTGCTCTATAATTAACTCGATTTGTCACTCGTCCGCTGTATTTGTTACTAATTGTGTCATACTGCCTCCAGAGAATTCTCTCAAGATTTAAAAACCAACTTGTATGAAATATGCCGTAGCTCTTTCTGCCTTTCTTAACACACGGGTTGGGTTTCATTCAATCGGATTCTCCTAGACTCCTAGTCTTCTCTGATGTTATTAAATAACATATATACTCGTGTATCATCCCTCGTGGCAAAAACAACCTTAAGAATTACACGTCCTTATAATTCCTCTTTCACACACAGGTTCACACTTTTAATGTTATTTGCTTGACAACTTCAAAACAAAGTTATTCTTTGATATCAAAATCAAATGTACCGATGAATACATTTCAATGAGCGGAGCCAATTTCATTCACATAATAATATACACATTTTGTTCTTTGGTTTATACACTCAATTACCTTTTGTGGCTTTGTACACTTCAAAATCAAATGTGATCAAGCCCAGTATTTAAGTCACAGATATGAACTTCACTATACGTAACAAT
>JAQGAC010000721.1:0-20081 GCA_034696585.1 Isotomurus maculatus
AAATAAAAAACTGAAACTATAGCTAATTATCCTACACTTTCTACACTTTATCGGGGTCTTCAATTACACGACGAAGGACTGCGGCTTTCCCACCAGTTTCTGCGTCGCACCCCCACACTTTCTCTAACACACTGCAAAGTTTGGTGGCCGTAGCTTCAGTAGTTTTCGAGAAAATCAAGACACATAACAGACAGACAGTCGGACGGCCTGCCGTTTTACATCCTCCTATAAGGCCAATATTACCTGGGCTAAAAATAAACTGATGGTTCCTATTTTACAAGAAAGTCGTATTCTTGCATGGGGATTTCCGGTTTCTGGCCGATTTTGACTTCTTCCAGACCCGGTCTTAAGAAGTGAATGAAAAGAAAAAACCAACGCCAAACAGATTTTCAAAGCTCAGGCAATACAGATTACAAGTAGGGTTCTTCAGAATTTGGTAAGCTTAGACAAACACATATGCTTAAGGAAACCAAATCGGCAAAAATATTACTACCAAAATCACACCCTCTGAGTTTTTAAATGCCCTCAGTTTGAGGTTAAAAAAGGCGTCCTTCCTGGAAATACCTCAAGACCCATTCAGTGTCGGATACACACACCCATTGCCCTGAAGCATACTGAACTCCCCCACTACACTCCTCCACTGATAAGCAGTAGTGGTTAACGGACAGCCCCTAAATCGGTTGTTCCTGTACTGAGCTATTAAGCTCCAAAAATGTGGGTCAATGGCCAGATTTACCCTGTATCCATCCGTTGCTTCCGCCTTAAGAATTTCTGTCTAATTTCAACAGCTATTTCCTGAATTATCAGTATCCTTATTTTGCATTGAAAGACGCAGCAATTACAGTACCAAGATTGTTAGCATAATAAGTACACTTACTTATTTGCTCAGATGCTCATCGTCATGACTGCCAACGTATTTTTGGCTGTTATATACTGTAAGAGCTCATTTCAATTTATATTATTAGTGCATTGTCATACATATTACTAAAATTCTGAAGGAATTATTGTAATTTATTTTTACAACTTTATTGTTTTCATATCCAATTACAGATCAATGTCAACTTTAGGTTCAAAATCTAGACCATCTGTAGGCATTCTTTAGAAAACAATTTTGAATTACTATCATCAAAGCTATTAGATACATCCTCAAGATTGTTGAAAACCGTATAAAGGGCTTGCAAGATGTCAAATGTTCTATTTGGAAGTCCACGTCTTCCCGGCAAAGCCTTCACGCGATACTTTACTTCACAAACGCAAAATATAGACTCATGCTAAATTTTATAAGAGTGCTCCATTACATCAGTTGTTTTATACAAGATTATGAACTACTTAAGTGGCCTTTATTTTGTTCTGTAAAAGGATGGTCAAAATACAAAAGTATTCAATTAAAACATACTTTATTAGAATTATCCTTGCAGCACTCTTTTCCGCTCAAAAAAGAAATTTTATTTCCTAAATAATTGGCTTGTTAATTATTTTCCTTCATTAATTTTCTTTCCTTCTTTGTCGTAACTACATATGAGCATTAAGTTTCCTGCAAGACCGAATTAACTTCAATTTTCAATTGCTGGATGTACACTTTTCCAGGAAGAGGGATAAACTTGCATCTCACAATTACAGTATACTTAACGAAATTTTGTAGTTAAAGAGGCAGACTAGAAGATAAGAATTCTAGTGTTAAATTATTAGCACCAGTTCAGTATTTTTATTTAATTCTAACCAAGGAAAGGGCTTCTTCTAGTAGATTTTTTAAAATGTGTGAGCAATACACTTGTTATTAATGGAACTTATATTAAAATGAGTTACGTCTCGTTTATAAAGGTAAGCTGCTCACTATGAGCAACCGCTAGTAAGTTGATCCTTATACTTGAGTATGTGCACACGGATAAAAAGAATGGCTAAACACAGCCCGTAATAAGTGAAGAAGTAGCATGTACGTTGCAAAGGCATAATGGAATTTGATTCAATCTGTTAGTTAGGGTGAGCCGATATTTTTCCGATAAGTTAGTTTGTGTACTCATCTGGTTGTAAAAACTCAGTTCAAAGTCAAAATACTAAGCTAAAAAACTTTTCCAAGAGCATCCAAACTTCTTTCACACAAAAGCGCTTAAGATTCAGTTCCTTTACTGCCTAGGTCTATAGGAAGTTACACAAAAGTCATAAGCTTGTAAGTCAATTTATACAAAAACGTGGTTTTACAAATTACAAATTAGTATTCTTCTTTCACGGAAAATTCTGCTGAATTTGCCTTCAACTTTATTTCAAAGAGCCCGGTCAGTCCCAATAATAATATCATAGTTATCATTCAGCCTGCGGTTTCAAAATGAAAATATTCTCTAATTCGACTGGTAAAGGATAAGTCTAAGCTCTAAATTTTTGAATGGAAAATTAGGAAAAACAAGAGGACTTTACCTATAATAATAAACATAGATGGATTTCATATTAATTTACTTATTAATTCAACAGGTACCCTTTTTAAGTTAAATTACACCTCAGGTGAACATTACAGGTTACACAATAGATATAGAGCAATTAGTTATAATTACGGCGAGTCAGCAAATATATTAAGAGATTACAAACATTTTCATCATCAATGCATGAGAGATTACAAACATTTTCATCATAGTCAGAAGAATTGTCATTCTGTTGCGGGTTAAGTAAATAATCATAGTTTCATTTTAAAGGAGTTAAAAGAGGATACAGATTTCAGTTTGGAAGGTAACTTGACCCATTCATTTACGGCAAAAAACTGAAAACTTCTGGAGTCGTTGCTACCATCAGGAGTTGAAACAAAACAGCGAGATTTAGGTCTAGTAGGAATACAGTAGTAGTTGTCCACATACAGATAGTCAGAGAACTTTCTTGGACATTGAAGATTGATTATTTTATGGGCTAGTTTTAGACATTCATATTTGTACCTATATTTACTTGTTAACCATTTTAGTGTAAAAAAGATATCATACGAGATTGAGTCATATTTACCCTTGACTAAGACAAATCTAGCACAATTACGTATTATTTTATCAATAGCTTTGAAGTGGGATTTATTATAATTAAACCAACCCAGAGCAGCATAGTATAATTTGGATAAAACCGTCGACGTAACAATTTGGAATTTTGCGTTGTAACTCAGTAGACTACGAATAGGATAAAGGGGACTCAAGGACAACATTTTCTGCTTACTTCATTTAAGTTTTTTTCCCAATTAATTTGATCATCTATGAAGCAACCAAGCACCTTAAAATGGGAGACACGACGAATGGATATTCCACTCATATTTAGAGAAGTTATATCTGATAGATCGGCTTTACTTATGAGCAAAATGAACAATTTCCTCCCATAAATCGACATAAGGGAAAAATAAACCGGTTTTGGGCAAAAGTAAAAAAATTAAATTTCCCACCCGGTGAGAAATAATTTTTTTGTAAAACATACAACTTTCCCTCTGTATCTCAGTTGTTAATGGACTGACTTGCACCAAATTTTGTATACATATGTCGGACCTTAATACACCTGGGTATTTTTCGAATGAGCCTGATCGTTCGAAAATTACGGGTTAAAAATTTAAAATCGAAAGTTTTAAAATTTCCCGATCGGTGCAAATCAGAGATATAAAGTGGCGGTAATAATTTTCCCAGTAAAAGTGTTCAGGCAGGACTTTTCAGCAAAAACAAGGAAAATTCATAATCTAAATCCTGCTAAACGTTAACAAATAATGATGTAAAAAATACAAATGAGTGTTTTGTATAAGACTTTGAAACAGTCCTTAGAGTCTGAAACTTCTTATAGTTCCTAATTAACTCCATAAACCTCCGCATTTGCCTTGACATGATTTTTTATCTCACTTTTTATAAACTGTCTCTGTTGTATAGCTTGAAAGCTATTGTTTTGGATTTAGTGATTAAGAATGTTCAACCGTATCAAAATTCAAAACAACGATAACAAAATACTGTTAAAAAAGACTGTATGCAACGGCAAAATTTTATTTTAGATCAAGTCAATATACAATAGTAATTAATGCTTTTAGTTTCAATTACATACAAATGCTAGTAAGCACGCAAATTTAGGAATTTATTACTTGTTAGGCTCTACGTTCAGTGATGTTCATCAACTTGTTCTCTGAAATTACGTATGAAACATAGAATACGGAGCACAAATGCCCATCGTTATATATACCTGTATTTATTCTGAATTCACTCGGTTTTTCGGCTCCTGCTAACCCTGGAAGACTGCACAACAAGTTCGACGAACAAGTTTCCAAACATAATCATGAAACTCACGTTTACCACCAAGGTATACCACAAACTGAAGGTGTTACGATGACAAAAGTTTGTTCCGGTAACTGCGCGTATAAAATCAAAAATTTTAAACACACTTGCTATGCCAGGTACTATTCCAAACCTATATCAGTTCCTTACGGTATATAAAAGCGGACGTAAGGTTAACAACCATGCAGACGACCATCTGAGTAAATTGACAGGTAGTAATTACTTTTGCTATAATCCTGGGAACATGTATACCGGCAACTTTCAATGCAAAATATGGATACATAATCCTGCAAAGGAACAGGTAATTAGTTATAATTTAAAGGAAAATACAATCAAGTAAAAATCAACTTACCCATGAACCTGTGGTTACGGATTAATCAAATTGGGAAATATATGTTTGTATATATCATTTGAGTAAATTAGAAAATCATAAACGAATAAATGGATTAAATTTGTTTACCCCAAAATTAATGATAACCATATACCGTGTCCATGGTTCCAAATAAGGGGAAAATGTCCAGCAACCAATCATAGTAACCAGGTGATGATACCTGTCTTACGAGAAATAATAATTCTATACATGTAGAAAATAATTTGAACCCAGAAACCAGAAATGCGCCGAATCAAAATTTACCATTGAACACCTTCCAATGGTTTTTTTCGCAGGACAACAAAAATTGTGTCAACTACAACCAGAAATATTATTAATCAGGGATCTTGTCAATCAATAGTCTTAATAACCGCTTTGCATACGTAATTCTGGAACTTTTGAGATACTAAACATTATTCCCCAGAAGGCAAACCGTACGGTGAAACTCCTAAAATATGTGTTGGGTATTCAGAATCACTGACCGCACTAACTTAGTCGCAAGAAAATGCTTTTACACATGGCAAACTTACGGAATGCAGATAGATTCGTAAAATCCGTTTTGTTTCCCGACAAACTTCATCAATTCAGGAGCTGCTCTCCAGAACCCGAAGAGGGAAAATAAACCGACAGCTATATTCCAGGAAACCAAAATTCCCTTCAAATTCATTGCTTTCCTTTTCTGCATAAAATGTTGTAAGTAAAAAACGCCTCCCAAGTAAATAATCCCCAGTAAAACTGACAGCATCCACGTCGACTGTAAAAAAAGTACTGTCTTTTCCAAATCCATTGAACGTTCGAAATCAAAGTCCGAAATATCAATCTGACGAATTAAATGCGCAACAAAACTAGGATTTGCAGTTCCATTTTCAAGAAATGGCACCATAAATACCTTTTCGTATTCAAGAGTAATTTTATTAGCTGCCATTTTATAGAACAGAATATAAAGTCTGAATGGTTGTGTAACTAGAGTCAGAATGATGGAAGTTCTGGCAGGGAAGGCAGATGCAAGCCTGAAGGAAAGATTTTGATGGTATTGAAATTAACGTGTTGTGAAATATTGCAGGTAAGTTTTCTGTAGTTGTATTTATTTAAGTACTATCCTCATTAATTTAATTCCAAGACGGAATCGAAGTGTGCAATTGCTGGTTTTCCTTACAACTTTATTTTCCCCAATATGCCTTGAAAATCCCAGATTAAAACATACGTGAGGAAGGACGGTTCACAATTACTTCCAGATACGTAGATTACAGGGAATCGAGGAACCGTGAATGTGGGAGCATTAGGAATATGCTTTCAACGGCCATGCAATCAGCCACATGTGAATATATGAATGGAAAACAATCCCATGTCGATTAAACGTATTTTTGTAAATTGTCAATCTAAGTGGTTCTTTGCAAACTGTGTTATGGCTTTGTCGGGATTACACGGTTAACAATAAGTTGCTATTCGGGAAGTATAGTGCATAAATAATAAAAAACATGCTGGATTTTTGTTTTTATAATTTACAGGAAAGTCTAATTTCTTGGTTTATTTAACAGATTTAAAGCACCTTTCTACTCATTTGGTGACGTTACCCGAGCAGAAGTTTTCAAAACATTCCGGTGGCTTGTTACTCCGAGGCAGAAAATGATTAATGCAGCTGTAACCGTATTTTACTGAAAGTTAAATGTTTTCGGAGCACAATATGGGGGTTCTTATTAAATCCACGTTAGTTAGAATTTCGGTAAATATGATGTATTTTATTACTTTTCAATTTATCCTTTTAATTCTGCTAACTCTTGTAGTTTTCACAAATTTCTAAACATATAAATGAACGTTAAATTTACATACAAAGTGTACCATATACTGGTAACTTGACGGTAAGAAATGCGGTTTCTTAAACCGCAAAATACAGAACGAGCTTGACGAACAAGTTTCCAAACGTAATAATGAAACTCAAGTTTACCAGCAACACAAACTGAATTTGTGACGATAGCAAAAAGCTGTTCCGGTAACTTTGCGTTTGAAGTAAAAGAATATTGAACACATTTCTACTTACAATGCACTCTTCACTCGTGTTTGAGAGCTACACCAAAATGCTTGGGGTCATTAAATGCACTTACAAATTACATGAAAAAGTGCGAAAATTTCAGCGGCTGATAGTCGACTTTTCGGCCACAATCTTGAGTTGAAATATAAAATTCTGATTTTTCGACTTTTTTAAATATTTTTTTGCAGAAACAGGAATTTTATTTCCACAAAATGAATTCATTTGACTTGTGGACCATCGCTAGTACTATTATGTAAAATTTTCAAATTTTCGAAATTTTTTGGCATTGACGTCGAAAATTTCGTTTGCATTTGCCTCTTTTTCGAATAGAGTTTGCTCGAACTATTTTCAAAATTTTTGAAAAATGTAAAATTTCTTATATTTTACAAGCGATTTTGTATCAAAAAAATTTGCAGACGTTGTTTAAAAAAATTTCTTGTAGGCGCAGGAATTTTTTTAAAAACGTCGAAAACGCCATACTTTAACGTACGTTTTTATTTTAAATCGAAATTTTGAACACAACTTCCACCATCAGCCGCTGAAATTTTCACACTTTTTCATGTATTTTTTTAGTGCATTTAATGACCCCAAGCATTTTGGTGTAGCTCTCAAACACGAGTGGATGACGCATTGTTAGTATGCAAACTTATATCAAGTTGCTTACGATATAAATAGGTGTTCATTAGGTTAACAACCATGCAAACGACCATCTGAGTAAATTGACAGGTTGTTATTAGATTTGCTACAATCCTGAATTTTCATTGCAAAGTAAGGATACATAATCCTGTAAAAGATAGCTAATTAGTAAAGGTTTGAAGTAATTCTTATCATTCTGAAGCCATCGTGTTCGAACTTTCTAAACTCCAAGAGTACTTGGAAGGACACGAGTTCGTTCTCCAGACGGACAATCGAGCCCTCGTTTATCTTAATTCCATGCGAAACTCAAATCAGCGTCTCATGAGCTGGTCTTTGAAACCCAAAAAATTGTCACTGTACACACAGTACGTCAAAATGCGCGACAATGTCGTTGCTTATCCCGCGATCCCGTGGAACATTCGGAGCAGGCGAAATGTGATGAGCAATATATGTATCCTCCGTCCTATCACTGTAATCTCACTTTGAGATGCACGTTGGATCGAAAGAGGCTTCAGACTGCCCAGTAAAGAGACAAACTTCAAGAAGATTCTCAGTTTGCCTCAAATGACTATTCTGTGGTATACGACGTTTTGTACAAGACAGTATGTAATACGGGTTTTCCCGTTACTCCACTATGTCTGTACACAACCGTCATCAAAGAGCATCATGACTCCGTATCATCTGGTCATTTTGGTTTATTTAAAACTTTATCTCGCTTAAAGCCAGCATGTTTTTTTCATAATGTGCAGGAACACGTGAAGGAGTACATTGATTCTTGTCACATTTGTTAGCGTGTCAAGTGCGACAATACCATGCCGGTTGGATTCATGGTCCCCGCTCCAGTCTTAGCTCCATGGAAAACGCTGACTACGCTGATTTGGGTTCATACACACCTTCATCACATGGCACCAATACCTTCTCGTGGTCACTGATGACTTCACTAAATAAGTGGATATTTTTCCGATACAGTTTGCAAGATCCTCGAGGAAGAACTCTTCATTCGGTTCGGTATGCCAAAGGATATAGTCTCCGATAACGGGAAAGTCTTCACTTCAAAATTCATTTCCTACTTCTGTAAACACTGGAAAATCAATCATAGATTTCCCTCTGATTTCCAATCCCTGTCCAATTTGACAGAGCAAGCAAACCGAAAGGTAAAGCTGTGATCCGTTTCTATATTGATTCACAAGGGACTCATTCACAATGGTCTCGCCACGTTCATTTCTTTAAATTTGCAATAAATTGCGATATTCAAGAATCCAACAAGCTTTCTCCAGTTCACCTCGTGTTCAATAGGGACATAAGGTCAGCTTTCGATATTTCTTTTGCTCATTGAGATGCTGAAATCCAATCTTTAACTAAAAATATCCCCTAGTCTCAATCTGAGTTAATTTTCGACAGGCAGGAAATTTATAGTAAAATTTGGTATGTTTAAGTTAACCAAAATTAATAAAGGATACCGCTAGTACATGGTGACCACCACTGGCCTCCCGGTTAACTTGTAAAAATAAAAATTTGGGTATGAGCACAAAATCACTTTTCCAAGACGAACCCAAATTTTGACGTTGATCAGTGAGGTATGGCTGATAGATGGGAGCATCAAGCTGACGAAGAATATATTCAACATAATAAGGGTTTGATACTCTATTTTCAAAACATGGTCCATATATTCTTGTCATATGCAGATTTAATATTTCCAACCTCCATTTTACAGAAGTAAAAATAGGAATTCAGGTGTGAAGTATCCTGAACATAAGTGATAAAGCGCCTGTCAGGATTTGCAGATGCAGGGCTAAAGGAACTATTCTTTCCAACTTTATTCTGATTTATGTGAATAGAGAGGTAGGATAATCCCAGTGGAAAATATACAACGACTTTCCTCTGAGATTAACATTTCAAACCTTAATATGTTTCGAAATTTTATGTGAGATTTCTCCTGCACTCTTTACAAAAGAATGTACAAAATGTACCTGCAAGGAACAGATTGGGAAATAAACAATGACCGACTAATGGATTAGTATTTCTACAACTTATTCACGCAGTTGCCTGATCCCTATTAACCATTCGTACTTAGCAATTGAAGCTGGGTTTATTCAGGCTTTTCCGAGTGTTCTTTTTCCTTTAACTAAAGCAACCAAGTTTTCCTACTAAAAATCTTATTAGCTTGTAACATAACTTTCCTCTTCATTAACGATTTATCCTAAATAATGGTAAGCTTTCAGCGGCTTAACGCAAGTGAAGCAAATTCAGATTTCTCCAACCAAGGGCAAGTTCTATTGCTTTTTTATTTGGTGGCAAAAATTGCAAAGATCTTCGTAATATAGGGGCTGATTAAAAGGAAGTTGGATGTAGCCATATTATCATCTTATTACATCCTTGAGTAGAACATTCTGGCAGTTACTTTACCAAATGTGGGAACCATGGTGAGCTATTACATATGATTTTGGAAGTCACTAAATTTAGATAAATGCAACAACTTGCAAGGATTTCTCCTCATTATTAGCCTAATTTTTATCAAGTACCACTCTCGAAAGTAGGCAAGAAAATTTGTAAAGACGAAAATTTAAATTACAGGACAGGTTCAGGATGAGCCCAAACTTCTCATCTGTATCTTAAGAAGATCCAAGAAAGCGGGACACTTGTAATCGCCAAAAAATTTGAAATTCTGTACGATGGATACTACTTACATGTTACTGACTGCATTTCCCGACACAAGGGGGGAAGTGTCATCAAGTTTTAAATAGAGAAAGGAGAGAACTCTACGATTCCTATGCAACAGTTCCACTACCGGAGTCTTCCTAAGGCTTTTGGAATAACGAAATCATTCAAAAAACGTGCAGCTACTAAAGAAGAGTGTAAGTGTTTCATTCGTGGTCCTTCTTTATTGGAGCGACCCCAAATCTTCCTTTAGCTAGCTTGTAACTGAAAAACCTCAAAAAAGATATGTACCGATCCGTATTGATAAAAAATGTTTATGAGACATGAGTCGTTAGGCTTTGCAAAAACTATATACGTAATAACCAGTAAACTGCTTGATGAGGTTTATTATAAAAGTCAACTTGGGGTTATAAGAATGCTTTGATGTCTATGTCCTTCTGAATATCGCGCATCGTCAGCAAAATAAAGACTGGTGGGTACAACATTGAAAGATCATATAGGATGGGTTGACACTGAGATAGCTGCTTGGTGATTTAAAAGTCTTTGCACAGCACATCAATCACACGTAACATCTGTTCATACCGTTGACTGTTGATATTTCATAATTACATTTCGTGGGGCAACTCATAGAATTTAAATCGACTGCTTAAATTTTGGTTACTAAATTTCAGTAACAGAAACTTTATCCATTCAAACACTCCAGCGCCATCAAGCCCTCATAAGAGATTTTCAGAAACTTCACAAAGAACTTAAGGGTGAAGGATTTTTTTGTGCCTTCAATTCTTCACGTCATCTTGCGGTGGACAGAGGTTCTTCTATGGATCATACTGGGGAGCTAATTAAGAATCATAGGACATCACTGGAGTTCCGTAATCGCGCTGGGAGTCACTGGAGCGAGAGCAGCAATGCTGAATCATGAATCAGGGCATTACGATCGAGCAAACTCAGGATATGTACGGCTTCGCTAATTTAGATGACAACTATGCCCCACAGCAACAGAGGATTCAAAATTGTTCTTGAAAATTACCCGTCAACTTCCTTGGTCTACAAATTGCTGTTTTCCAATTGAACATTCAGTTTAAAGACGTAAGCACTTGAACACTAACAAATGAAATACCTGGCAAACCAGCAGAATAGGCGTACCAGATTATTCCAAACTTCCACCCCAGACAATTCAACTACAACAAACAAAACCTTCTTGATTGACTTTCTGAAATCGTATTATATCTGAATTTGTGAAAAAGTCATCTTAAGGTAATGCCTAATGGCAATGTCTAAAATTTACATTGTGAAACACATGGAATCTTCTGAGTGAGTATGTGTTTGGGAATCCTTTTCCTTGCAAGATAGTTTTCTGTACATATGCTGGAATTAGTTTCAAATCAAACTAGTCATAAATTGGGATCCTTCAACCTTTACCATTCAAAAAGACCCTTTTGAAACCAAAGCTACCTTAAATTCTACTGTCACCAAGTTATCCATCATTTACTTTCTTAAACTTCGAATAATGTCATTTGTTATGAAAACAGGGGGGTTATGTTTCGATATCCTAAAACGGAGTTTCCATTACCAAACGAGTTCTTTAAGCTCAAATGTTGTTTTGCTGTTCGGATTTTAAAAACCTGCAGCAAACGGTTTGGAAGGATTAAGATAGGTTCCTCAAAATACAAATTCAAAATTGAAAGTGTAATCGTCATATACACTTTAAGAGTCGGTTTGCAATTTAATTACAAAGTCTGTGTCGTTGTTAAGGCTAAAAAAATCGACTATTTTATCAGACATATTTGGGAAACACTCCACTGAGTACAAAAGTTTAAAGTTAGTTATTATCGGTAGCCAATTGCTTGCAAATGAATGAAATAAAAAAACCATAAAATGAAAAAACTTAGGTGAGGATAGTAAATGATTAAAACAAGACCCCGACAACTTTATTTTCCCATTTCCAAACATAGATAGATTTTATTGCAGGGAAAACTGTAATTGATTGCATTTTTCATCAGCCATGTGGAACTCAAATCAAGCCTTTACAAAGAAATCAGGAAATTCAACAATTCTTACAGATATTAAATACTTCTGTAGGGATTGTTGCATTTTCAAATACTCCACTTTCGTTCTGTTCAGATTCTTCAGATCCATTATTTAGGTATGCCTAATTTCTTGGCAAATATGATGTCTTGCTAAAAAGCTGAAGTTCGGATGACAAATGTAAGTACTATTTTTTCGTCTTTTGAAACAATAAAATATATTTTCCCTGACATGCATGTATCCAGCAATCTTGTACGGAGATCGAAGTTTTGGATACAAAATTATATATTTATTGCAATAGCACCTTTATAAATCAGAGTACCTAACTTAAATTACCTCCACGCTTAACATACCTTAACTTAACTCGTAATTCATTACTCTCATTGAAAACCATTCGATCGCAATCCATGCTGGTGAGAATTATGTTTGTTCCGCACTGCTGTTTGTTCTATAATAATTTTCTATATCGTTTTTGAAACACTTGATGACACATACTCTAATTAGGTGAACCCAATACCCTTACAGGTAAATTTTTGTGTGAATTCTATGTTATAAAATTCACGTAAATATATACAGCTTAAGATTAGGACATTAAACTTGGTCAAGTTGTACTTTAATTAGTAAAGGGTTTCTGTTTCGTTATCCCAGATGCTAAAATCCAAAAATATTATCATTATAATTTCTTTTAATACGAGCCAAATATTTAGTGTTATGGTAAAGTTTGATATTTCCGATAGTCTTTCTACTTATTTAAACATGACAGTTCAAACTTTAAATAACTAATTTGCGAATGATAGTATTCTTGGCTGGACGTAAGTTTTAGATTAGAAGGCTAGTATTTGATGCTGCATTGGACCTTGGGATATGAGATAAAAGGTTGTGACTTTGGAGTAAAAAAATTATCTCATGCCAGAGTCATCCTCTAATTATTGGATTCTTCGTTATATTCAAATATGTATTATTGTATGAGGTTTTCCATTTTATTTTCAACATAAAGTAACCTTACGAAAACGAATAAAAATACATTACATTTTAAATATTAATGCAGTACCTTTTCCGGAGATTTCAAACAATACGATAGGGGAAAACTTTTTACTACCCTAAATACGATTTTTTCTTACACGATAAACTGCACATGCTTTGTTTGTCAGTTCATTAATGAAAAAAGGGAATTGTCCCCTCCTAATTTAAATATGGAATTTTAGGTTCCTATCTTCATAATATGAATATATTCACATGGGCTAAATATCTTTTTAGCTTGAGCATGAGGAGTGTGACTTCATACATGAGGATAGTTTTCGAGAATTCAAATAGCCACAGCATGCCAAACGTCGATGTAGGTTTGTAAACAGATCAAGATTGAAAATGCTGAATATTGCAAAAGGCTTTAAACAAACCAAGATTGAGAATGCTAAATATTGTTAAGATCATTCCAGAATAATTAAACAAATTGTAAGTTTAATACGTGTTTCTAATTTATTTGGATTCAAAAACTAAATACTGCTAAAGGTTACCAAACAAAGATGCAAAAATTACAAACGACTGTTTTGTATAAGACTGTGAAACAGTCCCTAGAGTCTCGAACTTCTTATAGTTCCTAGTTAACTCCATACCCCTCCGCATGTGCCTTGAAATAATTTTCGTAACAAAATTCAAATCAATGATTAAAGAAATACTGTATAAAAACCAGACATGTCAATAAACAATAGATATTCACCCATTTATTTTCATTAACATACCAGATGAAAAAGCAAGTAGATCTACGATTTCATAACGAATGATATTCTACTTTTAGTATGTTTCCTCAATTTGTTCCCTGAAATTACATATCAAAAATAAAATACGGAGAACTTAAATAATTTGCTATTCATACCTTTATTTGTTTTGATTTCACGCGGCTTTTCTTTTCCTGCTAACCCTGGAAGACTGCACAACAAGTTCGACGAACAAGTTTCCGAACATTATTATGAAACTAACGTTTACCACCAAGGTATACCACAAACTGAGCGTGTTACGATGACAAAAGTTTGTTCCGGTAACTGCACATATGAAATCAAAAATGTTGAACACAATTGCTATGCTAGATACTATTCCAAACCTATATCAGTTCCTTACGGTATATATAAGCGGACGTAAGGTTAACAATCATGCAGACGACCATCTGAGTAAATTGACAGGTTGTAATTACTTTTGCTATAATCCTGGGAACATGTATACCGGCAACTTTTAATGCAAAATATGGATACATAATTCTGCAAAGGAACAGGAATTAGTTACAATTTCAAGGAAAATACAATTAAATGAAAAGCAACTTACCCATGAACCTGTGGTTACGTATTAATCAAATTGGGAAACACATGTTTGTATATATAATTTGAGTAAATTAGAAAATCATAAACGAATAAATGGATTGAATTTGTTTACCCCAAAATTGATAACGACCATATACCGTGTCCAGGGTTCTAAATAGGGTGAGAATGTCCAGCAACCAACCATAGTGACTAGGTGATGATACCTGTATTACGAGAAAGAATTATCCCCTGCATCAAAAAATTGAGTCGTCATTACAGAAATATGCTTTCTCAAAATTTACCATTGAACACCTTCCAGTGGTTTTTTTCGCAGGACAACAAAAATCGTGTCAACTGGAAAGCAGAGATATTATCAAACATGTGTGTTGAAAATCATTAGTCTTAATAACTGCTTTGCATACTTAATTCTGGAACTTTTGAGATACTAAACATTATTCCCCAGAACGCGAACCGTACTGTGAAATTCCTAAAATATTTGCCAGTTATTCAGAAACACTGAGAGTACTAACTTTTCCCGAAGAAGGTATTGCTGGAAAATTGGAGACTTACGGAATGCAAATGGATTCGTAAAATCCATTGTCCCTCCCGACAAACTTCACCAATTCAGGAGCTGCTCTCCAGAATCCGAAGAGGGAAAATAAACCGACAGCTATATTCCAGGAAACCAAGACTCCCTTCAAATCCATTGCTTTCCTTTTCTGCATAAAATGTTGTAAGTAAAAAACGCCTCCCAAATAAATAATCCCAATGAAGACGGACAGCATCCACGTCGACTGTAAAAAAATCAGGGTCTTTTCCAAATCCATTGAGCGTTCGAAATCAAAGTCTGAAATATCAATCTGACGAACTATATGTGAAACAAAATTAGGATTTAGAGTTCCATTTTTTATAAATGGGACCACAAACACTTTGTCGTAGTCGAGTGTAATGTTTTTAGCTGCCATTTTATTGAGCAGGATATAAAGTGTGAATGGTTAAGTAGCTAGAGTCAGAATGATGGAAGCTCTGGCAAGGAATGCAGGTGTAGAGTTGAAGGAAAATTTTCAATGGTACTGAAATTAACGTGGTGGGAAATATTTGAGGTAAAGTTCCTGAATTTACAATTATTTGAGTATTATCCTAAAAAATTTAGATCCGGGAGGGAATCGAAATGTACAATTGCTGGTTTTCCCTAGAACCATATTTTTTCCTGTATACCCTGAAAAATCCCAGATTAAAACAGATGTGAAGAAGGACGATTCGCTAATCATCTCCAGATATGTGGATTACAGTGAATGAACGAACCATGAATGTGGGAGCAATAAAAATATGTTTTGAACAACCATGTTATCAGTCACATGTATGTATTCATGTGAATGGAAAAAATCCCATTTCGATTTAACGTAGTTTCGTTAATTGTCAATCTTGTTCTTTGCAAACTGTGTTATGGGTTTGCCGTGATTATACGGTTAACAAGCGTTAAGGTTCCCACAGTAAGTTGCTATTTGGGAAACACAGTGCATGAATAATAAAAAAAACATGCTGGATTTGTGTTTAATAATTTGAAGGAAAGTCTAGTTTCCTGGTTTATTTAACGTTGTTGAATCACATTTATGACGTTATCAGACGATTATTTTTGGACACATTTTGGTGGCTGGTTCCAGGGACTTAGAAAATGATTACTGCAGGCCATACCATTGGCAAGGTTTGCTCTTTTTGCTTGGAAAGGACCATATTTGCAA
The DNA here is from genome assembly GCA_034696585.1 of Isotomurus maculatus. NCBI lineage: Eukaryota > Metazoa > Arthropoda > Collembola > Entomobryomorpha > Isotomidae > Isotomurus > Isotomurus maculatus. The sequence continues at coordinate 16,020 of JAQGAC010000721.1, forward strand.
ATTTTAGAAATTTGAAATTTTCATCAAAGATGTGCTGATTATTATTTTGGTAAAATTGGTTCCAAGACCTAAAAACAGTTCTTCATTTAAATAAGTTTTAATAGGATTCCAACAGGATTTAGATGTTTAAATTCGTATAAAATTTTTAGCCCTTGCTTGCTGGAAGTTAAATGTTTTCCGGACACAATATGAGGTTTCTTATTAAATATAAACAGGAGAATTAAAATTTCGGTTATATGATGCATTTTATTAACTTTCAATTAGTCTTCTTAATTCTGCTAACTCTTGTAGATTTCACGACAATTTTGACGAACAAATCTCCAAACATATAAATAAACGTTACATTTACAAACAAAGTGTACCATATACTAATGGCATTACGGTAGCAAAATGCTGTTCTTGAAACTGCAAATTTAAAATCAATGAATGTAAAATCATAAAATTTCGGTATCTATATTTATGTATGCTATGATTTTAATTTTTTTTTAAACCTACGGTACATATATGCCGACGCCATGTTCACAATCATAACAATCAACATCTGAGCAAACTGGCAGGTTGAGATAGTCTTTGCTATAGACCTAGGGACGTTAATTCCAGCGACTTTCAAAGCGAAGTAAGGATACATAATCCTGTAAGTAAGAGGAAAGTAACACAAATTGCAACGGAGATTCAATCGGTTGAAATTAAACTTACCCATGAACCTGTTAAAGGCGAAGAATAAATTTGGCGAATACAAATTTATAAACTTGCATACAGAAAAATAACGGTTAATTTTTGAATATTAGATTGTAGTTTTGGTACCCCAAAATTAATAATAACCATGTATCTCGTAACAGGCTCTGATCCAGGAGCGCATATCCAGCACCCGAACATAGTTACTAGGTGATGGTACCTGTTTGACACAAAAGCAGTTTGTTATGAGCCTCCCAAAACTCACCTCGGAAAAGTAAGACAACTTTTAGCAGGAACTACCATTGAATACTCTCCAATGGTTTCTTACGTAAGACTACAAAGACTGTGTCAACTGTAAATCAAAGACATCAAATAATAAGGATGCTGTCAAGATGTACATTGCACAATTATTTCTTAATACTCAGTTCAGGAATCTTTGAGAGAGCAAACAGTACTCCCCAGCAAGCGAACCGTAATGTGAAATTCCTTTAAATGTTGAAAGATAATCAGAGTTACTTGTCGAACTTACTTCGTCAACATGAAAAGTAAAAATTGTAGAAAAATGGTGAACATACGGAATGCAGATAGATTCGTAAAACCCATTGGGCCTCCCAATGAACTTTATTAATTCAGGGGCTGATCTCCAGAATCCGAAGAGAGAAAACAAACCAACTGCCAAATTCCAGGAAACGAGAATTCCCTTCAATTCCATTGCCTTCCTTTTTTTCATAAAATGTTGCAAGTAAAAAATCCCTCCAATATAAAACGCGCCGATTGAAAATGCAAGAATCCATGAATAATGTAAAAATGTTAATATTGCTTCCAGATCTAGTGATTTTTCGAACTCAAAATCTGAACGATCAGTCTGACGGCTAAGGTATTCTAAAAACATGGGATTAACCGTGTCATTATTTTTTAAATGTGGGACCAAAAACCCTTTGTCGTAGTCAATAGGAAAATCTTTTACTGCCATTTTTACAGAAAGATGAAATGTGTTTAGTGTTGCAAAACTAAAATAAGAATGATGAAGCCTCAGCTTAAGTATTTATATCGTGCTAAATCTAATTTTTCAGTTTTAAATCGTAGTCAACGTATGGTAATTGTAAACCAATTAACTGAAAATTGCTTCATTTGTAATTATTAGGTATTACACTCCAAAAAAATTCTATTCCAGACAGGAATCAAATTATTGTAGTATTGTTAAGTTATTTCGAATGTTTCTATTTTGTTTTCCGTGTATTATATTGTATTCCCGTGTATTATTCCGTGTGATTATAGGATAATAGGATATTTTTTAAGACTTGAATGAAAATGGGAAACTATTACAATAAAGAATTACCACGTAACTCCGCAATTATCTGAACTGGAAGAACAATGATAATTGTTTAAAATTCTGCCAGATAAATCATCCTTCATGTAATAATTGAAGCCTGGTGATTCAAGGTGAACTGAAATCTTTATGGACTTGGAACCCTTAAATACAGTCTGCCGGCAAAAGACAAGTTTAACATGATTCGCAAGGAAAAAATGCAACTTAGTTTATAAACACACAATTGCAACTATCAGACCTTAAATGTGTTGGTGTAAATTGATGACCCTAACTAACGAGCCTTGTTGGATTGAGGATACCAAAGGAGTAAAAAACGGCAGTCATGTAGTTCCAGTTCCAACCAAGCCATGCTTTAAAATTTTAAATAAATTTTAAGGATTTCTAACAGGCGTATCTCTTTTGAATACGTTATTCATGCTACTTAAAATCGCGGTTCACAGCTAATTACTTGTTCTTAATTTGAAAAGGTTGGTGGTGAATGAGTCCGTTGCGGTAGCGATGGTGTTTTTTAATTTTAGCTGGGCGTGGATGGCTTAACATTAATTCTTTTGAACTTTTTTATTGGAACACCCGGTAATGCCAGATAAACATGAATGAATGAATGAATGAATGAATGAATGTGACAAGTTAGTTAGGCTTATCTGTACACAGCCGAGAAAGCTACATGTTTTCTAACCCGTTAATTAAAATAATATTCTACAAGTGACTAAACTGCAATACATAAAAAGATTACTTTGAATAACAACATTTAAGCTAGTGTAATAAATTTCAGCATTATTCTAAAAAGTTCTAAACGGCTCCTTGAATACGACCTAACAATACTCAACGCAAAGGAATTCGTCTCTTGGCATGTACGTCCAAGTACGTGTGATTTATGGCATAAATTACAAGCAGATAAAATGTTGCAGTCCAAACAGCAGTCCAGTATTGCAGTATCGAAAAAGACGACACGTCGAGACAAATGAGTAATCATCAATCAATAATCAGCGAGCTAACTGCTTTATTCCAACGTAATATCTTGGAAATTGCATTGATTGAAGTATGAAAAGCTAAGCAGGTCAAATAATTTGTCATTAAAATTACATTCATGAGATTACAGCGGCTGCCGGGATAAGGTGAGCTTTTCCAATAACTGGATTCTACCTACTTGAGTGACTGGATTTCTTGCAATTAGAGGGCAAGGTTTTTTGCACATGGTATAATATACGCGAGTTAAAACTGCAAGAGAAAAAGTCATGAGTTTACATTATGGAGATGATAACTCGGGAGTACAGAGAAACGGTTTGCTTTATTGCAGCAAATTAAAAAAACTCATTTATATTCAAACTAAAAACTTCAAGCCCATTTTGCACTTATAAGGGAACCAATGAATATAATTCTATTGTTAAGCTTTTTGTACTTTGAAATTTCATTGCAAGTCCAAGATATCTCCGCATGTAGGAGTCTGAAGAAAGATAGCTCGCTAATCTCAAAACATGCATATTCTTAATGTATGCATAAGATAACATGTGTCTCACTGACAAGCTCAAATCCATTGGTAATGAGAAAACCAATAAATAGATACTTTCCAAACTTGCCATAATGTTTTATTAGTTAATTTACCCTGTTGACTCTAATTATTCAAATAAACTAAAAGCGAATACGTATTTTTCAGTAAGCCCATGCGATGGTGTAAAAAGAAACAGAATACTATTACATGTGAAACAAACTTCCGTATTTATTATAATTATGTAACTTTTAAAGGTAAAATCCGTCTTAAAATATTTCTAGCGAATTAACTGTCAACCAGTGTTTTACTTAAATTACCCTTAATTAATGTGCTTAAAATCCTCAGAAACTTTTTCAAGATTACTAAATACGGTTTTAATGGCTTCCCAGAATCCCATTGTTCTATATGGTAGTCCATGCTTCTCAGCTAAAGCCTTCACTCGATCCTTCACAGCTCTTTGCCTAAACTGAGGCATAGCTGGAAATAAGTGATGCTCGATTTGGTAATTAAGGAAGTTCATCCAAATATCTACAGCCCAATTGGCGGTGACATCCACCGTGTGGACAAG
>JAQGAC010000722.1:0-20064 GCA_034696585.1 Isotomurus maculatus
AAACAAATATCATCGCAGTGAGCAAAATACATCAAAATATTTTACCCAAACCATTAACTATTCAAGTCTCAAATATATGAGTTTAAGACAACATGGTGTTTGGAATTAACATTGATCATATTGAGTCCTCTTGGCAGCTCAGTCAGTGACAAGGTAAGGGATCAAAAAAATTTAAAATTAGAATCAAAGCTTGCAAAAAGATATGCCAAGGGCACCCGGGATTCCCAAGACTGTTTAATTCACTATTAAAAATTCAAAAAATTAAATTCACAGGCTCATATCTTTATAGTACAATCCTTTAGGTGGCTTTATTCCTAAAACCTCACTATAAATAAATGGATGAAAACGAGTTTAGACTTTCAATTGAAGTACCTGATTCATATGAATTAAAACAAATTACCTAATTATAAGTAATAATTAGTGACATCTTATATTATCTCAATGAAACCATTAACTGGAGTAGGAAACAGATATGATAAAAATTAACCATTATAATTTTAAAAAATATTCATCAGTTTCTGCGAACTAGTGCAAATTGGTGGTTTTAAATCATTATAGGTGCAAAAGTGTGCCTTAAATTCTTCATAATAACTCAGACAGCAACAAGGTAAAGGATTAAGGGATTACAATTAAAGCAAAATTGTGCAAAAAAGAATGCCAAGGGCACCCGGGATTCCCAAGCGGTCACCCATCCAAGTACTAACCGGGCCCAATGTTGCTTAACTTCGGTGATCGGACGAGAACCGGTGTGTTCAACATGGTATGGCCCTTGACGAGTGCTTAAGCAACAAAACTCACACTGACTCCACTCACACACTCATTAACGTGGGAGGGTATGCTCCTTAATGTTGAGACGATGATGAGCTAGCTGAATCGAATGAGAGTTGTTGCGATTTGTTCTCCCATCCACACAGCTTAACATGCGAGTGTAAATCGCAGGACTGATAAGCTACTTGTGACTAATAAAAGAATATTCAAGTGAGGTTTGATGTCAGAATGTTGAATGTTGGTTGGCATACGCGTCGAATTCGCCAATGTATTTCCCATTAAATGTGACGGCGTCAGTAGAATGAATTCATTGGTAATCTGGTTTGAATGAGCAAGAATCGAATACCTTAACGGAGAATGCAATGACGGTTTGAGTCCTCAAAATAAGTCAGCAACAACTTGAATCCCACGGATACAACTCAGTATATGGATGCTTCCGCTCCTGGATGTCATTTAGGCAGACATTTCTTTTTCAGTACAAAATCGACGACCAATATAGAAATTAAATAAAAATCCAAACTGCATTTAAAAATTCGCATAAGTTCACCATTGTGAAATCCTACAACTTGTAACCTGGTTTTAAAAACCACTCTTTTAAATAACACGCATTAGTTTTCTACTTATAGTTAGAAACGTGTCGACACATTATATTCTGAGGATATTATATTATTCAAGTTCGTATTCATTGCAGCAAGTTCCTCTAGACCGGAGTAATGATTAAAATAGACACTTCAAAAGAATCCTTGGGGGTTTCTTACACCTGGGGCATTATTCAAATCGAGATGGTTTACTTCCTTAGGATTAACTGAAGTCAAGAGTATAAGGTGAACCAAGATTCCTGCATTTAAAAAAATACTTTGCGTATTAAAACTTGGTTTATATCACGTTTCCATGATAAGACTCATATTTAATATATTTCAAGGGGAGACGGATAAAGTCAGCCAACATTGTAGTAGTTTGTACGCAATACACGCCAGTATGTCATTATCTTTATCATATCTCTTCAACGAGATTGCGAGTTGCATGTTTCATGATTTCTGACCAGAAATTGAAATATTGCTGACTTTACTCTGAGGCATGCAGGAAAATCTCAGAAAGCATGCTGCATCGTTTAACTTCTGCTTCTACTTCTAGGGATTAATTAACCAGTCTGCTAGGTTCCCTTTGCATCAATTAAAAAATAAACAATGATGAATACGCACCATGTGATTGTGAGTCAAAGCTGTCATATTTCTGATCAGAAACGGAAATGCTGCTGATAATCAGAGAACCATGGGATCTTATACATAAACTGTTTTTTTTATCCTTTTACTTTGTACAGGCGACACACACACATCACAAACATCATAACATAAATAAACAATGATGAATACGCACATTTCCCTTCACTCAGCACTACTTTGCAAATAAACGTACGCTAAGTCAAACTATAGCACTGAATTAAAGCAGCCGTTTATTTGTAACAAAAAATTGTTTTAATGAAAAAAAATGAAAAAATGAAAATCATAGTTTATTAACGTCTCAGATGGTAGATAATTGTTCAACAATTCATTTAGCTACCAGGAGACGGGGAAAATAACTCATCTAGTGTACCTCAGGAAGAGAGGTACACTAGGACCTACTGGAGCATACCACCCGAAACATGTGTATGCTAATTAAGCGATAGTTAAATCGCCCAGTAGGCACCTTCCCCGTACTGCCTCTTTGCAGAGGTATCGCAGAGCCAGAAAGGACTTAGCTAAGTTTCCCCGGCTAAGGGATCGAACTACAGACCTTCGGCGTGTAATACCTTAAGTCTGCAGTCCTAACCACTCAACCATCAGGGCTTAGCTTTGGAGAATAAAGAATGGAGAATGGAGAATGCAGTCAAGGTCTCGATCGCAATCTCTCGACCAAGATTAATTATTGTCACCTTTAAGATGAAATAGAGAGCGGGGGACCTGAATTTAATGTGTACCAATGCCTACCAGTTTGTGACCGATTAATAAAATTATTTTCTTTGTTGTGATTGTGAGTCGAAGCTGTCATATTTCTGATCAGAAACGGAAATGCTGCTGATAATCAGAGAACCACGGGATGTTAGACATAAACTGATAATTCCTTTTACTTTGTACAGGCGACACACACACGAGATATATTGCACTCTTTATGTTCAAACGTTTCATTCCCAATAATTGGCTTTGATCCATTCCGGATTTCGGTAGCATTGAAGCGTACGCTTACAGAAAACTTTTGTATTTAAGACAATGGCAAATCGGTGCAAAATAAATCTCAGTCATTCCACATTCTACACTGTGGCACAAATTACTAACTATAAGTAAGAGGAAGTGGGTTTTGGTCATGGGACGTTGATAAGCTTTTCTCATTGCAACAGCGAGAGAAAAGAAGAAGTATACTTGACACTGGAAATAAATGCATTTAAATCAGTTTTCGTCGTACTGCATATCTGCAGTTGAAACTTCTGGACTTGACATTATTTAAATCCACCAGCGAAATCGTTAAGAATAAGTAATTTTCATTTTTAGCAACAGTGAAGTTTGTTACGATCGCAACTGGTTCAGTCAAGATCAATTTTTTAATTAGTAAGTGAAAAGCTGAAGATTACACGCGGACAGAAGACCCTTGTGAAAGCTAGTAATAACAATTACTGATTTTGTGAGTGTGTGTGTATTAACTGTGGTTGAATATTAATTACACATTCAAAAATGATTCTAAGCCATTCAAGCTGAATATGTAGTTTCTAGGCAAATACCAGATTTTTTTAACTAAAAAAGTGGTCATCGTCACATGAATGTGTTTCTGACCTCCTCACACACAAACTCAGCTCCAAGCAATGCAATTTCATAGCTCATATCCAAATCAAATATTGTTTATTTGGTGAATCAATTATCAATTCACTCATTAAAGGCTTAACGTGTGGACATGACAATGAACTGCACGCAGATAAGAGATTCTTGAGTTGTTGTTTGCTGTCATACACTTTTTCAGTCATTCCACACACTCACAATGTGAGCAAGCAAAAGTATTATGATTGTTATGAGGTACTGCAGAGGGTAATGCTTGTGAAACTGATTTCAATAATTTTATCCCTTTTAGCATAGAAGCTAAGTTTTCGATAGTTTGCACATGTGTAGAATGTACACTAATAGTATGATTGAAAATCAGCCAGGAGTTGTTAAGTGCAGAGGTAGTCCATGACATTTGTTACAAGGTTTTTGGCAGCATTGTTAATATTCTAAACCGGTACGCACATTAAGGTTGTGGGATAGACAATTCTAGTTCGTAAAAAACTATCCTTCTAATAGCCAACAAATTTTATTTTATATTAACATTCCTTTAGCAGAATTGGTTGGATTTAAGAATATTATTATGTGAGTTTTATTACTGGATGTCTAGGGTGCATGTTTCATCAGATTATTGATGTATAGATTGTGAGGATAAATTTCGCATATTTCTTTCGATAAATGACGTGTTAAGAAATAATCATATAGTAGACTCCATTTGAAACCAAGTCGGCAAGGAAGTCGGTTGCATGTGTCAGGAAGGCAATTGAATTTAAAACGATTGGTTGTCATTTTGCGTATTAAGTTGTTATATTCCAGGAAAACGGGATCACAAAAAATTATGTTATTTGCGGATGCACTTTTTAAAATTTACGTTCAATTATCCAATCGAGTTAGTTTTGTAATTATTCGTTTATTTGAACTAAGGAAAAATTGAAGTTCCTTTTGGGAGTTCTTTTTTGAAATTCTTCATTATGGAAAGATTAGAATATGTATGTTAAAGAAATGGCTGATCTTCGATCTAAATAGTTAAGACTCTTAAAATCTAGTTTCAAACACCTTGAAAGAATCGCTGTTTGTATTACATGCAACAACAAGAGTGGATGTACAAATATTATCAGCCCTAATGTGACCAGTATAAGAATTAGAATTAGAATTTATTGCGAAACTGCTCACGAGTGAGTCATTACGTTTTACAAGAGATATATACATGTATGGTGTAATATAGTAGCACAATAATAGTAATCAGGATGAGTAAAAAAAATATACATAAACAATAATCGTCATACACTAATGTTTGGTTCGCTCAATGATTGAAAGTAGATAAGTGTGTAGTTAAGAATATAAAAATAGTAGAAAGTTGAACAATTAAGTTTTTGCAGCAAGAATATGTTTTTAAGTTTTCTTCTAAACGAAGAGAGAGAGATTGAATCCCGAATTTGTTTTGGAAGGCCGTTCCATTTCATACATGCCGAATAGGAAATGCAACGCTTTCAAAAGTCATTTCCATGCAACTTCTGTGTGTAGAGGTTTTCTCCTTGCCTTGTGTCATGCGTGTGGATGTTATTAACATCATGAAAGAAATCGAAAAAATAGTTGTGCTCAGGGATTACATTAAGAGCTTCATATACAAAACAAGACTGTGTGTACAAACAGTTATCGACAGGAAAGAACCACTTCAGATGTTTGTACATGTCCTGCTTTATCGGGTCGTGAAAATTCTTTTTGAGAATTCTTCTGGCGCATTGGCGAATTGTAGTTTCCAGAATCCAGAGGCTTTATCACCACTTTTTTAGCTTCGCCCCATAAAGCAGACATGTACAAACACTTTGACATGACACATGCATTAAAAATTGTTATAAATTGATTCTCAGTTAAAACACGTCTGAGAGGGTACAATGATCTGGCAGCGAGATGAACACTTCTGGAGATTTTATTTATGTAGGATAACCAGGTTAACTTCGAGTCAATTGTTAGTCCGAGGCTTTTTAATGCTTCTTGATTAGTTATTGTGACACCATTTACATTAATTTTAATCTCAGGTAGGTGACTAATGTTGTATGGACTTCCGAGAACAATAAGCTGCGTTTTCCTGACATTAAGTTCCTTCCCGTTTTCACCCATCCATTTTATAATAGAATCCAAGTCATTCTCTAGCTTAATTATCATGCTTTTTAATTCCCTTAGACTACCGGACAAAAACAGTTGTGTGTCATCCGCGAAAAGAATACAAATGCAATTTTGTACGACCAATGGTAGATCATTTATAAATAGGTTAAAAATAAGGCTTCCTTGCACTGAACCTTGTGGACAACCTCTAACAGTAAATCGTACTTGTGAATTATTGTTCAATCCCTTTACCATGTGACACCGATAAGAAAGATAGGACTCATACCATGCTGGGTCAATTCCATACCATTTCAGCTTTTCAATTAAAAACTCACGAACTATCGTATCAAATGCCATAGCTAAATCAAGTGATACTATCATGCAAATTTTGTTATTATTTATTTCCTTGTGGGCCAGCTCCATCAGCGCTATCATCGCTTTTTCACAAGGAAGTGAGGATCGAAATCCGAATTGGCCCTTACAGAAGAGATTATTAGTTTCTAAATAGCTTGTTAACTGTTTGTGTGCATTTGTGTAACATTTTTCTATTAAGAGAGATAGGTGAGGTTGAATCGAAATAGGACGAAAATGTGCTGGCCAATAAGACTGTTTAATGTGTCTTGAATCTCCCTTGGTAGCAATGCGACTACTTCCAAGATACCTACTCTTGCCAATGGCAAGCCAGCACTCACAATATGTGAACGATCGTCCAAATTAATATTTTGGAGATAAATTAGCTGCCCTTATTAGCAACTCGGCTAATTTTACTTTCTACTTTACAGACATACAAAAGTCTGTTAGCTTACAGAAAGTGAATTCTAATTGTGAGATTACTTTCAAATTATTCTCGCAGTCATTCCACGCAGCTTGACATGCGAGTGCAGGTAAAAATTGGACAATAATAAATTGCTACTGACTGGGGGATGAACGACACTGTAATGAGTTTACGTGTGGTGATGTGGAGTACATGTTGAATATTCGTTTGCATATGGGTTGGCTTCTCTACTGAATTTCACATCAAAAAATGTGACAGAGGCAGTGAAATCAATGCATTTGTAAACTGATTTGAATGAACAAGTTTCGAACACCTTTATGGGGAATGCACCTAATCTTTAAGTTCTCGAAATTAATCAGCATTTTAATAAATCCCACAGCTAAACTCAGTATGGACATTTTCTCCCTGATTTTCATCTAGTCAGACATTTTACTTTAAGTCCAGCATCGAGATAACGATCAAGTAGTTGAAGAGAAACCCGAACCACATTTTTAAATTCAAATAATTTCACCTCTTTTGATGCCTACAATCTCTTTTTTATTGATACTTAAAATTTTTATAAAACACAGATATCTTGGTTACTTCAGTGAAGCGGTGAACCGTCCGAACTGGAAATTTTTCGTCAGTCGAATTCAGTGTTGGGTAATGAGAGGTGTCTATTCAACGGGAGGTAAGGAATCTATCTAATAAATCATGGAATGATAACTTCGGGAGTTTAACTGGTTATTAATGCAGGATCATCGGAGGAAGTTGGAGCACGCAAGGGTTGTTATAAGTTGGATAATAATCTGGAGATAAGCAAAAGCACGTTATGGGAAAATCAGGATAAGGAGTCTTCCGGGAAGGTGATGACGAGATTTCCAAGCCTCGTCGAATTCATCAACCTTGCTTGCATTGCATACGAAAACCAGACAGCCACTGAATCAAGACAGAATTCTAAAGGAACGTTCAACATGACAGACTTCATAGCAATAGAAATGGATTTGAAAGAAATAGACAGCAAGGAAATAACAGGAGGCAATTTTAAGTCCAAGTTTTTGAATGGACTGTCTGGAGCAATAACGGGATTCTGGGACCAGTTTAATGTGGAACAGGAAGATGTCAGGATGGTCATACCGGAAAAAATTGCTAATGTGGGAAGAGTCCCTCAAAATTTCGATTTCCTTGCAGAAGCCTCCAACAGCTCGATCAGCAACGGGTACTACGGTGTTGCATACATCAACACCGATAAAAAACAAATCATTCTCAGTCACAGGGGAACTGATTCACTTGGGGCTTTGTGGACAGACGCTAAAAGCATTTGGTGGGGTTCGTACACATCACGCGTCTCCTCCGCCATGACCTTCGCACATAAGATTGCTCAGTTTGCACAAGAAAATGGATGCCAACTATTTTTCACAGGTCACTCCTTGGGAGCTTGGCTAGCACAGGTCACGTGCTTCTCAACTAAATACCTAACTGTGGATGCTGAAGGACACTTTATAAGAAAACCTTCAGGAGATTGGGATGACCTGCACCCCTACACAGTCGTCTTTGACTCGCCTGGGGCATTCGAGTTCCTCCAAATAATGAAGAACGAGCTGTTTCTTCTGAATGAACCGATAGCACAAGCAGTCAACGTGTCTTGCCTTCCAGTCGAAGTATTCCAATTCTACCCTAACACAGTCAACAAACAAAATACTCAAATAGGATCAGTGTATCTTGTGGACCTTGACAAAGCAAATGTCACGTATTCGTATGCCATTTTCAATGTACCCAAGCCATTTACCAAGAAGACACACTCAATGGAGCCAGTCGTGGATCTTATGTCAAGAAATTCAAACAGCCCTGAAGAAAACCTGCTGCGGAGTCAGGAGCTTGACTGGAGAATCGAAAATTGGGAGGACTTTCTCCACAAGTAAGAACTGCAGGAATAATTTTGCCTCTAAATATTCTTAACTTATGATTAACTAACGTACACTATTACAATGATTAGATCAGCGCTAGAGGGAAGGTCGATTCCAGTTGAGGTCAGCAAATTTCCTACCTACTTCCTCACAAATGAAGAGTTTAACTTCCTCATGAAAGAAAAGGATAAACCTGAGAATGGAGGTTCCTACGAGGGGCTGTACCTTGAAGAAGAAGCAGCTGCCAACAGTCTGGTTTATTATGTCAGAACAAAACAGCCGTTGGAGAATGGAACACTCCAACTTGGAGTAAATTTGGACAGAAGACAAGCAATCCCGCTCATCCGACACACCCTGGAGATCTTGAAGAAAGGAAGAATCTGGTGGAACGGAAGGAAGCCAACACTGCCACCAAATTACATCCACAGAAATGTAAGCAGAAGTAGCCAATTTAATCGTAATGGCTCCCTTCCCTCTGCAGCTGACAGAACAGCCTTGCTTGAAATGGAGGACGATTTGGTTCTGCTTGTTGATCCCCCTGGGATGGGCAAGTCAACTGAGATGACCGACTTGGAATTGAAGCTAAGAAACAAGATCCCCCAAAACAGAATAATCCTGCGTGTCAACTTGAACGAAGTGCAGAAGGCGCTGTCGACCATTTCCAATGAAAATCCCGCTGAGGTTCTCTACAAACTGGCTCCATTTGTTCCTCTCGAGACGCTTCAAATGGATGGCGTTCAACTTTTCGTTCTCCTGGATGGTTTAGATGAAGTGTGTCCAAGGCACCAGGAATCCATGATCACACTTCTACGGATACTCCGAACTACACATCCTGCAAAAGAATATCTTCAGCGTCAAATAAATTTGGTTGTGACGATGCGACCTCATTTAAGGAATCTGATGGAGTCTGCGTTCAACGTGAAGTCCTTTTCTCTCGTCCCACTCGAAATTGAAGAACAGGACAAATACATTCAAACAGAGTTGGGAGTAACCGGGGATGAGTTAACTGAGCTACGGAATAAGTTTGAAGATTCCCTCACCGACCTCCTCAGTAATCCGCTCATGCTCTTCTTGCTCGTCGACATTCTCAAGTCTCCTGAGAGCCTCTCCTTAACCTCCGTCATCAATATTTACGACCTGTACTCCCAATTCGTTTCCTCGAAGCACAAACTCCACTTGGTCACGAAGAAGCGAATGGCGGCTGACGACAATTTCACTGAGTTGGAGGTGGATTCGATGTTGGAGCGGAACCTCCGCTTTTACTTCCACGTCGCCTTGGATGAACTTCTCTGGGGAAATCACCTGCAGTCTCAGAAAGAACAATTCCCAAGTAAGTTTGTCGAGTGGAAAGGAACTCTCTTAGAGCCGCCGTCCAACAGGTCAGTCCACACAGAACTCCTCAGCTACGGGCTACTCACTCTTAACACTACGGGAAGATTTGTCTTTAAGCACCGGAGCTTCGCCGAATTCTTTTACTCGAATCTCCTTTGTCACCCGGACACTCGACAAGAAGTGAGGGACAGTCTCTTTGGCTACATCTACGTGGGCAATTCAATTCGTGGGCAAGAGAACGTGGAGACATTCGTGGCTGCTGCATTAACAAGCACGAACCTCCAGTCCGACTTCCACCTCACAAGCAAATGGCTCCTCATCTCTCCTCAGGAGTGGTTCCGATCTAATAAACTTTCGGAGTTTGCGGGAGGAAAACTGTTCCACATTCTTATTCGCCAAGTGCTGCTGACCTTCGTCAGAGGAGACCCTAAAGACTTGTTGAGTGCATTTAGTGTGCTCGTGGAGACAAGCAGCAGAAAAGCTTTTGCAAAAGTGTTAGAGTGGATGGGAAAGAACGGAGGGTGGTGCAGAGAACATTTGTTCATGGAATCAGGGGAAAAGTCGTGCAGATACTCCCCACCAGCCGCCAGGCTGATCGTAGCAATTGCAATTCTATTCAAAGCTGAACATTTTCTCACAGAAGACGAAGTGGCCGAAGGTTTCAAGTCTTGCGACGAACTGCTTTTCACAATCGCCTGCATTGAAAATGAAAACAAGAACAAGTGGAACGTCCTCGAGAAGCAGTTCGGAAAAACCAAATTCAAAGAACTCGTCAAGGAGGCGGACAGTGAGGACTTTTACCTTTTGATAAAATCATATGCAGAAACAGTGTGGAAACTTTTTACAACCTTTACGAGGGAAGAACTTGTCTCACTCGTGTCGAAGGAGGAGACGAGGGTGTCGGACGCTGTGGGTGATTCTCCTCTGAGCGTCCTCGCTGCATTTGGGGAGGACTTCATTCCTCACAAATCTCACCTCGCTGAATTCAGAGGGAAGTTTGGAAGGAACGAAGGGAAGTCTGTTTTTGAAATGGGTGGCTGTGATTTTGCACTGAATTATCTTTGGGAGGACCTATTGAGCGAGGCGAAGGACAGGAACTCCGAGGGACCTGTCACAGTCGCCCTCAGAGAAGCACTCGCCAGGAACGGAGGCTCCTCCACGTCCTTCAAACTCCTCCGCAAGTTGGAGAAGCATATTAGAAGGCGAAGAAGCTGTCCACGTGACTCTGATGAAGATATTCGTGCAATAAAGTGGCTCGTCGACGGACTCTTCCTTTGGAAAGAACTCACTTTTTTCGAATACGAAATTCTCCCCTTTTTAACCTGCTACTCGGCATCAGCTGAACACGCGGCGAAGCTCTTCGAGCAGAACGAATCAATCAAACTGGAGGACGAGCCAACTTTGCTAACTCTGCTACAGTTCCTCGTCCTCTCTGCTCACGAAGACAATTCAACAACCTTTTCCTTGACGAAGACGTTCCTTCAGAAGAACCTCCGGAGCATTCCTCCCAAGTGGACCTCAGTCACCCAGAAGTTGTCGTCAGCTGAGAAAGCCGAGCTGCGTGAGTGCCTCCCTCTCCATCCCTCTCTCCTAGTGTCTGACATTTCGGTGGGTCAAGTTTTAATCGCGCTGCTCCCAGAGAGTCTAACTGAGGAGGAGTTCCCCTGGGAGGAAATCGTGAGTGACGTCATTCGCTCCACTCGCTGCTGCAACATTCGCGCCACTCTCTCCAAGCTTCGGACTCTTCTTACTGAGAAAAGACTCTGGGGAGTCCTCCTTAGCTACCAGGTCCGCAATGAGTGGCTTGGGAGGTTTTCTTCCCGCCGACGGAAAGAGGCCGACTATTCTTGTGGGCTGCGGAGTCTCCTCTCATTCTACTTTGACGTATTCGGACTCAATTTGGACTGGATGAACAAAGATGGTTCACCGGGGGCTTGTGACCTATTTTCTCTTATTCCGGATATTTTTCCGGTGGAAATAGTGACGATTCTTGAAGCGAAGTGTGATGAGAAGACTCATCAGAAGTGGAATCGACTGGTTCCACAATTTGAAGAGATGGTTAGCAAATTACTAAGAAGCGTACCAGTCAGTCAACTTGCAAGTTTCTATAGCTACAAGACAGAATGGGAGTGGGAACGGCTCCTTCGGATGATTCCAACGAAGGATAATGCTCTCCAATTTTCCTCACTAAAAATAAAAACGTCCTATATCAGCGCAGTTCCCTTCGTCCGTGTCCTAATGAAGAAGTTTAAAATGGATAAAAACAACAAGAAATACCTCAGGAAACTCATTCAGGATAACCATCATAGTCTCTTCAGCGACTCCTTGCAAATCAGAGCGTCTCTCCTCCACATTTTCATCGAATTGGAGTATCTGGAGCAGGTGGAGAGATACACGCTCCCTGGCCTCCTCCTCTGGAGGAACTCAGAAAGGAACAACGCACTTGATGTGGCACAAGAGAAGTTGGGAAACGATCACCAAATAACTCGTCATCTCCAGAAACACTACGACCTCCTCGCTTAAACCTAAAGTCTATGTTTAATGCACAAAATTTAGCCTCGGTTAGATTTTGCTTCATTAAACCTGTGCCAAAGCATAATTAATATTACGAAATAAAACTTTTCACCCTACTTTGACTTGTCTGTTTTAAATCTAAGCTCTCAAATCATTCTGCCTCACAATTAAATAATCACAAATACTTTATATTTTATTATGCATAGTTTATTTAATTCTTCAACAATTACATAGTTATCTTCAAAGCTTTCGCACAGACTCAGTTTAAAGTATTTAATCTTATGTGGCCAGTCCAAACTGAATGGAAGATCCTTCGTAGTCAATCACTTACAAATTGCGAGACGTGGAGAGTACTCTCAACTTTACAAAAGTGAGAGAAACTTTTATGAGCTACTTGATAAGGGTTGAGTTAGTTATGGCTTGTTGTCATTGTACAATTCCACAGGGCCAAACAACTCAACAAGCAAGAGTTAGCGTAACAATTAAATAGTAAGCTGCTCATCGTGTGAGATTCAGACCCAACAGTAAAGTCAATGTTGATTTTGAAAATAGTTTATTACTGTTGATGCTTCTAAATTATGCTTTCGTTTTACATGACACAGAAGTAGGGAATGATATGCATTTATATTCTAGTTTGTACTTAACCGTAATCAATGAAGTTCAATGTAAATGCAGTCGATGTGTGGTTTGCAGTCCTCGCAGTCAGTCATTATTAAGTGTTGACACAAGTTTAGCAAGTAAGCAAAGATAAGACTCCGCTTCAGTTTGTGTTTGCACACCTAATCGGATAATTAAGGTTGTTTGTGCCATTCGTTTGTGATTTCTAAGTACAGAATCGAACATTCAACACAATTACAGAAAGTTAAATTCATGCGACTCATGTCGTATTTAATTTTTAATTAAAGCTATCACAGATTAAGTCATTCTTATAACTAGTTTATTGTACGCAAGTGTAATGAGTTTTCGAAGGATTTGATTTTGGTTTCCTTAAATCAAAATATTCCCATGAATTAACAAAAATTACCTTGTAAGCTAGCTTGAGACAGTTATTAATTGGAGTAAGAAGAAATATATCAGGTGATAAGTTTTGAGATAGATAAGCCAAAAAAATAAAGGTGATAACACATGTTGGGCACGGAAAATTATTGTCTGCTGGGGGAGCGAATCTTGTTTGTTTCAAGTACTGCGGCTACTACTTAAAACCATTTAAATGTGCCAACTGATACAGGGCTAAAAAACAAATTAGACACCGCTTTGGAATTTTTGCAAAGACAAAACACTAGGACTTCCCTACCTTGTGTGTAAGAGAAAGAGGAAACTACAGCTTCCCATTAATTGGACTTGAATTATATGAATTTGGTCTTTCCTAAATATTCTAAGAACAGGGGAAATGGAATAAAAATGTCAACTGAAGAATATTGTTCTAAAGTTGAAAAGTGTTCAGCTAGTATCAACAACTATGACAGATAGATCTAATAAAATTGACATTGTGGGGCACAAGTAACCAGGTACCCTAATTCAGCAGGCAAAATTTAACAAAAGAGTATTATAATTTATTCTGCAGATTGTATTTTTTTCTTTATCTATGTAACTCCTGAAGAAGAACAAAGCGTTGTTCAAAAGTTTGGGAAATCAAATATATTTGAATCATTGATACCATGAAGTCCGTTGAGAATCTAAAACCAACATCACTGTAAAGGAATAAAAAGATAAGTGAATCTTATTATTGTAAACAGTATTGTGTGTGTTTATGTCATAAATAGTGCAACCTAGTATATTACCTGAAAACTAAACCCTGAAAAAGTAATGAGCAACGAAATAAGCTTCCAGGCATCGCGTTTCCTTGAAGAAACCTCAAAATATGCTCAAAATATGTTTCAAAGGTTAGCAAAACATTTCCAGCAAAGAAGTTTGTGAATTCACTGGCTTGCTCAAATTTTACGTACCGTACATAAAAGATGTACCGTCACACGAGTTGCTAATCCATCCAAAAAAGATATTGAAATGATATTGAAATGAAGATGAGATCGCAATAGTGGCTCGGTAGTTTAATGGTAGAACAATCGACAGGTCAGCAACAGGTCAGGGCTTTGGGACTAGGGTGAGCCGTATTTTGCTAAAATTGAATATTTCGGCTTACAGTAACAGTAAGTTATAATATTGTAGCTGCTTATGATTTGAGAACTCAATCATCAAGACCTATCAACCTAAATCTTCAAATTCTTTGCCCATTTAATCGTCCTAAATTTTGTAAAAGAATCGTAAAAGCGATATTTGATTAACTGGATTACTTTCTTTTCGTGTGTTTAGAATTCGAAAACCTGTGTGTATCATCCAATGACACAATGACGCAATTTATGTAAGTATTTTTAAAACTGCGTTCCGCTGAAACTTAAATCAACAACAGGAAGGTTAATTGTTTCCATCCTACTTGCAATCAACCAGATAAATCAAGACCTGTCTATAATCATGCAATGACTTATGATTATTTATTTCACGAAATACAGAATATTGTACTAGATATGAGAAGTGTTTTGATACAAGTTCAGCTAATATCAACAACAACAACTGATCGACCTAATAAATTAGTTGGCATCGTGGGACACACAACAAATCATAATGAGCTGAGGTAGAATTCAGTAGCTAGTTATATTGGCAAGCAATAATACGATAAGTAGGACTTATTACATTTCGGGTAAATAGTAATGTTTTTGTTTATCTCGTAAACGATCTAAACAGGGAATTTATCAGAATAATAAATTGCACCGTAAAAAGTTAGAAATACAACTGAACATATACATTTGGGGTTTTCCTTTAATAAAACTGAAATGGCAACCTAACCTGGGGGTAATGTGACTGTTTATTCCCTAATTTAGTTGTTCCAGAGATCATTCCAAGAAACTGCTTTACGTCGACATTAAGGCAGGTCAAATATTTCAATGCATTTCGACCTTTTGACCTACAGGTTTTCAGCCACAACACTTGAGATAAACAACGCAAGTAATTCCTCCAAACAGTTTGATCAGCCTTTTCGACCACATTATTGCAAGGTTTAAAGCTCAGCCCTTCTTTTTACTTCGTTGTCGTATCTTTGCATTTACTGACTAATTTTTAGGTGCATGTTCACCTGTTAGGAATAATGCAGAGACTGAGTAAGGAACTAAAGAAACAAAATTGATATTGCGGGGAAAACTAGTTATCTCACAGAAATTGGAGTCAGAAGATTTGGGCTTTTCATGAAATACTTGATTGTAGCCATGCGTTTGGTATTAGCCTTCCTATAAGACAACAACACACACACTTCGATGATGGATTGAACTTCTCCTCTGTCCTCTAAATTGTGTTATTGTCATTTGTCGATCTTAGCGTCAAGAATCCCCCATAGGAATGAGAATTGGCTGCCTAATCCAAAAGAAAGGAAGAAGAATAACATCAGAGTTAACACAATTACGTAAAAATATTTTGCGCAAACTAGTAGCCCCTCAAGTCTCAATTTTGTAAGTTTAGGGCAGCATTTTAGTTAAAATTAACATTGATCAAATTAAGTCCTTTCGGCAGCTCAGACAGCGACAAGAAGGGATTAAGTGATTAATATAATGTAAATTGTGCAAAAAGGAATGCCAAGGGCACCCGGGATTCCCAAGCGGTCACCCATCCAAGTACTAACCGGGCCCAATGTTGCTTAACTTCGGTGATCGGACATCGGACGAGAACCGGTGTGTTCAACATGGTATGGCCCTTGACGAGAGCTTAAGCAGCAGAACTCACACTGACTCCACTCACCCACAAGTCAACGTGGGAGGGTATGCTCCTTAATGTTGAGACGATGATGAGCTAGCTGAATCGAATGAGAGTTGTTGCGATTTGTTCTCCCATCCACACAGCTTAACATGCGAGTGTAAATCGCAGGACTGATAAGCTACTTGTGACTAATGACTAATAAAAGAATATTCAAGTGAGGTTTGATGTCAGAATGTTGAGTGTTGGTTGGCATACGCGTCGAATTCTCCAATGTATTTCCCACTAAATGTGACGGCGTCTGTGGAATGAATTCATTGGTAATCTGGTTTGAATGAGGAAGAATCGAATACCTTAACGGAGAATGCAATGAAAGTTTGAGTCCTCAAAATAAGTCAGCAACAGCTTGAATCCCGCAGATACAACTGAGTATATGGATGCTTTTGCTCCTTGACGTCATTTAAGCAGACATTTTTTTTTCAGTACAAAATCGACGACCAATATAGGAATTGAACAAAAATCCAAAAGGCATTTAAAAATTCGCATTAGGTCACCTTTGTGAAATCCTACAACTTGTAACCTTGTTTTAAAAACAACTCTTTTAAATAACACGCATTAGTTTTCTGCTTATAGTTAGAAACGTGTCGACACATTATATTCTTAGGATATTATATTACTATATAAGCTTCCAGTTCGTATTCTTTGCAGCAAGTTCCTCTAGACCGAAGTAATGATTAAAATAGGCACGTCAAAATAATGCTCTGTTTTACTCTTATTTATTGGGGTTGCTTACACATGGGGCATTATTCAAATCGAGATGATTTACTTCTGTAGGATTAACTGAAGTCAAGAGTATAAGGTGAACCAAGATTCCTGCATGTAAAAAATTCTTTGCGTATTAAAACTTGATTTATATCATGTTTCCGTGATAAGACTCATATTTTATATATTTCAAGGGGAGACGGATAAAGTCAGCCAAAATTGTAATAGTTTGTATGGAATACACGCCAGTATGTCATCATCTTTGTCATATCCCTTCAACGAGATTGCGAGTTGCAAGTTTCATGATTTCTGACCAGAAATTGAATTATTACTGACTCTGAGGCACGCATGAAAATATCAGAAAGAATGCTGCATCGTTTAACTTCTGCTTCTACTTCTAGGGATTAATTAACCAGTCTGCTAGGTTCCCTTTGCATCAATTAATAAATAAACAATGATGAATACGCACCAGTAATTGTGAATTCCATGCAAGCCTTTGCACATTTCCCTTTAGTCAGCACTGCTTTGCAAATGAACGTACGCTAAGTTAAACTATAGCACTGAATTAATGCAGCCGTTTACTTGTAACACAAAAATAGTTTTAATGGAGAACGCAGTCAAGGTCTCAATCGCAATCTCTCGACCAAGATTAATTATTGTCACCTTTAAGATGAAATAGAGAGTGAGGGACATGAATTTAATGTGTAACAATGCCCACCAATCTGTAACCGATTAATACAATTATTTTCTTTGTTGTGATTGTGAGTCGAAGCTGTCATATTTCTGATCAGAAACGGAAATGCTGCTGATAATCAGAGAACCACGGGATCTTAGACATAAACTGTTTTATCCTATTACTTTGTACAGGCGACAAACACAGGAGATATTGCACTCTTTATGCTCAAACTTTTCATTCACAATGATTGGCTTTGATCCATTCCGGATCTCCGTAGCATTGAAGCGTACGCTGACAGAAAACTTTTGTATTTAATACAATGACAAATCGGTGCAAAATAAATCTCAGTCATTCCACATTCTACACTGTGGCACAATTTACTAACTAGGAGAGTATTGGCACTGATACGAGAGTTGAGGGATAAGTACTCTACCAATAATCGACTCGTCTGGTAGTGTAGAACTAATTACTCTACCAATCGACACGTGTGGTAGTGTAGAACACGGAAATGAAGTCCGTTCCATGTAAAAATAATATTGGGCCCTGCAGGGTCCACTCAAAATATCGCGCGGTCAGCAGAGGTGGAGAAAGGGCGACCCCGCCTCATGATAATTTCCTCCTTTCCCCATAGTGGATCCCGTAAGCAAGAGAGAAAATGAGCGTTGCGTGGGTTAGGAGCTCAACACGGGGAGGTATGGGACTTTCTTTCTCTCACGAGTGGCATTTGTGGGTGGAGGAGAGCGGAGCGCCTCCTCACGCAATCCTAACGGGACCGCGCGCTAGTTATTGTAGAGCCTGCAGGGCCCAATATTGTTTTTACACGGAACGGACTTCAGTTCCGTATTATACACTACCAGACGAGTCGAATGGTAGAGTAATTAGTTCTACACTATCGGACGTGTCGATTGGTAGAGTACTCATCACTCGACTCGCATATCAGTTGAAACCCCTTCCTGGTAAGTAAGAGGAGGTGGGTTTTGGTCATTGGACGTTGATAAGCTTTTCTCATTGCAACAGCGAGAGAAAAAAAGCAGTATACTTGACACTGGGAATAAACACATTTAAATCTTAAATTAGTTTTCATCGTACTGCATAATTTTCTGGACTTAACATTATTTAAATCCACCAGCTAAATCTTTAGGAATAAGTAATTTTCATGGAAGCAACAGTGAAGTTTGTTACGATCGCAACTGGTTCAGTCAAGATCAATTTTTTAATTAGTAAGTGAAAAGCTGAAGATTACACGCGGACAGAAGACCCTTGTGAAAGCTAGTAATAACAATTAGTGATTTTGTGAGTGTGTGTGTATTAACTGTGGTCGAATATTAATTACACATTCAAAAATTATTCTAAGCCATACTAGCTGGATGAGTAGTTTCGTCGCAAGTACCAGATTTTTGTTACTAAAAAAGTGGTCATCGTCACATGAATGGGTTTCTGACCTCCGTAAGCACACAAACTCAGCTTCAAGCAGTACAATTTCATAGCTCATATCCAAATCAAAAATTTTTTATTTTGAAATCAATTCACTCATAAAAGGCTTAACGTGTGGAGATGACAATAAACTGCATGCAGATAAGATAATATTGAGTTGTTGTTTGCTGTCATATAATCATTCAGTCATTCTACACACTCACAATGCTCAGCAAGCAAAAGTATTATGATGGTTATGAGGTACTACAGAAGGTAATTCTTGTTAAAATGATTTCAATAGTTTTTACAGGGTTTAGCTTCGAAGTTAAGTCCAGAGGTAGTCCATGACAATTGTTTTAAGGTTTTCGGCAGTATTATTAATATTCTCACACCGGTATATACAATCAGATCGTGGGATTTGCAATTCCAGTTGGTGACAAGCTAACCTTTTAATAGGCAACAGGCTTGATTTTATATTCACATTCATTTAGCAGAATCAATTGAATTTACGAACCTTATTATGGGAGTTTTATTACTGGATTTCTCGGGTGCATGTTTCCTCAGATTATTGATATAAAGGTGATTGCAAAAATAAATTTCGCTAATTTCTTTCGATAAATGAAGTGTTAAACAATAATTATATAATAGAATCAATTTGAAATCAAGTCGGCAAGGAAGTCGGTTACATGTGAAAAGAAGGGAATTGAAGAGTGTTGGTGTGACCGAATCAATGTGATAAAAGACCTGCTTTCAAAAGAATTAAAGCTTTTTTGAGTTTAAGAATTAATTCTAGATAGCATTTACAACGTAAGATTCATACCCATATGCAATTTTTTCTTAGAGTAGGCAGGAAGGAACTCAATTGAATAAGCGGCAGATTTTTGTAGAATGAAGCAAAGCACTCCCTATTGATTGAAATTTGAAGCATCCATTATTTCCTACCTGAAACCTAATGCTGGTGACTACAACGAAAACGTCAAGATATTAGAAAAGTGTTTGCTTATCTTTTTACTTTCTACTTTACAGACATACAAAAAGTCTGTCCGTTAGCTTACATAAAATGAGTTTAAAATAGAGTTTACGTACACATTTTATTGTCCAGTAATTCAACATTTCGAATATGCACACTTTACGGCTCTCAATCCACTCATCCAATTCCTAATATGGGCGCCTAAGTTACCTCATAAAAGAAGCAGGTTAGAAAATAAATTAGATAAAAGATTATTCTCTATACTGTCGCTTGTGAAACTTCCTTGAAAAAAATCGAGCTTCAAAACGCCTAGCCATACTAGCCCGTCTTGGAATGGC
>JAQGAC010000723.1:0-20056 GCA_034696585.1 Isotomurus maculatus
GAGCTACGAACAGCCACTCCCCTTTCTCTCCACATCTCCGGCCTGTCAGTGGGAGGAGTATCCCTCGCCAATTTGAGCGACCCATTTCCTATCGACTTTCCCTGGGTAGAAGTTGTGAGTGACCCCATAAGCAAAACTCCGTTGCTGCCATCTCTGCTCTTTCAAAACCACAGGAAGTTCCTCCAGAGAGTAGACCGTGGATACTTCTGCTCATTGACGACGTCCTCTTCGGTCGGATGTACAGTTCTCCCCGCAGACGTGAAGACGGTGGTGGACCCCACGTCTCCTCGCCTTCTACTTTTTCGTCTGTCTTCGGCACCAACATTTTGTGGATGGGGTGAAGAGCAAGGATTGTCGAAGCAGTTGAAAGGCAACTCAGCGGACCGATCCCTTTAGAGATTGCGACGACCATCGCAGCCCCTCATAGGTTTGAGCGGACATGTTAATTCAATTGAAAAAGAAGTGATTGATTCAAAAGCAATGCTAAATTTCAGTTTAATAAAATTGGACAATGTCACAATTAGAAATTGCAAGACTGTTGTTATTTCTGGTCAATGTATACTAATGACATCAGACGTTAGCTTTTTTGCAAGGAGTCGAGATTTGTGGTTTCCCAGCTTTCGCCATTGCTCCATAATGGCTGATATTTAGGTCCAAGTTACGCTACGGATATTTCACGCGATAAGTAAAATAAAGCGGGAAGGTAGCTAAAATAAATACTTTGTAAATATGAATAAATGATATAATACTGCAGACCTCTGATTTTATTTTAATTTTATTACATAAATCCTAAAATGTGTTTGTAACTTAACATACTATCACCACTAATTAATTGTCTTTGTACCAATAAAATGTGTGAAATTGTACTTAACTTATCTGGATGTAACTGCTCCAGCTTGGAGATTTATTGATTAAAGAAGTAGTACATAATATCGTAAAATATAGTCTTAACAGTTGTTTTTGTTGCAAAGCAAAGCAAAAAACACGAAATTATATAATGCGAATGTGATGAGAGACGGAGATGGGTTGGACTCGTAGAACTCTCAGAAAAAATTTTGTCAATAAACAGTTATGATTTATACCTACTCGACTGGATTTTCGTGCTGGAAATGTTGGGATCTTCATAATTTTGTTACACCTAAGGATATTTGGTAGTTTAAATACTCATGGGTTCTTGACGTGCTTTCCTGACTTTAATTCCTGACATTTACTTATGCATTTACAAAAACATGCCATATTTTTGTCCTTCTCCTTCTTTCTGCTTTAGCTTTCCTATATCGTTGGTATGTCTTTGTCACGCAACCAAAACTTTTAACGCTTCTGCTTCAGAAAACTCATGAATCAGTAAATTAAATAATCTAGAACAATCTAGCACCGGCTAGCTGGCATAACATTCAACTTTCAACAACTTACACATAAATATTGACAATGACTAGAAAGCCTTTTTTGTCCTGTATTCGGCAATCCCTTTTATCCTGATTAATATTCTTCAACAGTAAACATCGTATTGGTGTCACACGTAAACCGAATATTTCCTCCTTATCATGCACGTAAGCAGCAGGTGGATTTACCGATATTTATCCAATCCCGAGGGGCAACCTTAACATGAGCGGGGAAATCAGAAGCGTAGCAAGCAAACGTCCGGCAGGGATGACTTTGAAGGAATTACTCAGATACGGCCACCTGGTGGAAACGAGAGAGCAGTGGAGACATTTCTTTTTGAACCCGACAATTGGGGCGATTGGGAACACGTTCATCGGCCATAATTTTTTGAGCTTATTGCGTGGTGCGGAGTACGAGTGAGCCTTCTGCGTCTGATTTCGCTCATCATTTCCAGCCAGGCCACTTCCTCCTTCCCATAACTCGTCTCCTTCCTTACGACCCTCCTCCCATCATTCCCCAAGAACATCAGTGACTCAGTCCACTCCTCCTCTCAGCTGACTAGGAAAGTATTTGAACAGACACGAGAGTTGAGAGGGGCGATCA
Source organism: Isotomurus maculatus (assembly GCA_034696585.1). Classification (NCBI taxonomy): domain Eukaryota; kingdom Metazoa; phylum Arthropoda; class Collembola; order Entomobryomorpha; family Isotomidae; genus Isotomurus; species Isotomurus maculatus. The sequence continues at coordinate 1,987 of JAQGAC010000723.1, forward strand.
ACACTAATTGACACATCTGATTGTAAAAAACACACAAAAAAATCCGTTTAAAAATATTCGTGGGCCCTGCAGGGTCTTTTAAAAATAGCGCGCGGTCACAGGAGGTGGAGAAAGCGTGACCCCGCCCCACGTTAGTTTTCTTCTCTCCACAAACTGGGCCTCCGTAAGGGTGGGAGAAAATGAGCGTTGCAGGAGTAGGGAACTCAACACAGGGAGGCATGGTACTTTTTCTATCTTGCGAATGGCGTGTGTGGGAGGAGAAGAGCGTAGGGCTCCCTCACGCAATTCTAATGAGACTATGCGCTTTTTAAATGGATCCTGAAGGGCCCAATATTATTTTTACACGGAAATTTCTTCACTTTCGTGCTTTTTATGTCCAAATGTGTCGATTAGTGTAGGTCTCACCTCGGAACTCGAGGGGCACTTGAAGACACTTCCTGGTGAGTGTAAGAGCTGCAGAAAGCCATGCCCTCTGCTATCCTGGGCTCCAACGTGTCGGTAGGAAGTAGTTGCCAACGCACAATCCGCTTCCTCGTCACTAACTTCCTCCTAACTAACGTCATTCGCTCCACCCGCTGCTGTCACCTTCGTGTCGTAGTCAACGAACAGAGGAGATCTGGATCCTCGCCAAGATAGCGACGAGCCTCGAGTGGAAGTGGCCTCACCTACTCCCCAACTTTACAAGCTACGTGCAGTTGGAGAAGATGGAGCGTCGCGCTGTCCTCTGCCTCCTCCTTTGGATACATTCTGGAGGAAAGAACGCAATTGACGTTGTCAGGGAGGATTTGTGAGAGGAAAATCTATTCACAACCCCCCTGAGGAAAATCTCGGATCTCTTCACGGGAAACCATGCTCCGATATCTGAAAATTTTGAATTTTTGGAAAAATAAGGAAAGAGTAGTGAATTTATACATTTCTTTGTAATAACTCTTATTTTATATTGAGGCTATTTTACATTCTATTAGCTTAACTAACATCCATTGGGTAGGAAAGTTAATGGTAGTATTCATACGATGAGAGACAGAGCTGTATCTTGACATTAAATTTTTAATAGGTAACTCACGATATTTCTACTCATAAATCGTCGACAAGTTTCAAGTTAAAATTTGGAGGGCACTGATTACTAGCTGCTTTTCTTAAGCTATTGATAAATCACAAACATTACAAAATTAATCGTAACTTCAAAGGTACAAACGACACATTAGCTTCAAATAACGAAAATAAATTAAGTTCCATGAAATTGTGCCACTCTCGTTTTTTAAAAAGCACATTATGAACCCTTTCTGAAAAATGGGTAGAATGCAGAATTTGCAATTTGAACTAAACCAGTCGTTAGCAACATGCATAATAATGTGTGCTAGCCATTTGTTTTTCAAGAGAATTGTTGAACAGAATATTCTCCATAAGGACAGTAAATGCTTTTCAAACGTAATCTGGCAATATTCGAGATTTCTAATTGTTGTGTATGGGAGGTGACTGAATGACGAACACAGGACACTGTACACAACAATTAAACTACTAACAGGAGACTTTATTAGGGAGGCCAATTAGTTTAGAATTAATTAAGTAGGACACTTGAGGTGAGGAGGAGACGACAGACACGGGAACACGGGGCTCACACACCAAACAAGATGGCTGAAACACCTGACTGTAACACCGGGAAATCTCACTCACTCACATACACTACACTAATGTTGTTGTTTGCCGAGCAGTGCGGAAATTATTTTCATTAGTACATCTGTTTATAATTGTCTATATATAGCTGCAGTGTTTTAGTTGATATTAATTTTGAAAAACCTAACTGATTTAATATTCCTTACATTTTGCCATTGGAAGTAAAGTAGTCTGTTTAAAGTAGTCGGTTATTCTAATTTCAACAGGAACCCAACCAGTCAAATTGTATTGTCCGTCATTATCTAGAGTCGTATAAGATGTAGATCAGTCAACCAGCAACACAAAATAGCAAGGTATACTTTAATAATGATTCTTTATAAAATTGAAATTTTGGCAACTATTTATCCAATACTGATTTCATTTTCGAACAGGCATCGCCATAAGCACATATAAATTCATGTCAGGTGAAAAAGTTTAGAAAAGGATATCAAAACAACGAAATTAGACCCCGACAACCTTTAGTCTTCTACTTGCAATAATTTAAACCAGTCTCAACTTGGATTAAAATTTAGCTCGAAGTTGTAGCACCAGGACTCTGAGTTGGCAAGGGAAGAACAATGCTAAGATTAAGTCCACAAACATATAAGCATTAAGCTGAAATACGCCTAACATGAAATCAATACGTCTACCACCTAATAAAGAGAATAACCAGACCCTAGTGGTTAATTACGACTTAAAGATTTAGTTGACGAGAAGTAACTGTCACAATATTTAGTGGCAGATTTCTTATTTCCAAAACCTTTTCTTTTAATGCTAAAACCACTCAGGCTCAAAAACATACCACATCTATTGTCATATTGTTTAACTCAAATTACTCATTACCATCATTGTCATCGTCATTACTCCCATTGTAATTCACATATAAAAAACGATGAATAAACAGACCTGGGGTCATTTCAGAATACAGAGAATTGTGTTATCTGTGAACTGTTACATGGTGAAGGTGCTGGTTCCATACTTTTAAACCTATCTTTAACAGTATGCTCAACACTATAACTTGACAAACTGAAAATTACGGGTAACTTCAGGTTATAAAACACAATATAAATAAATTCTGCTTAATACATTCAATCTAATTGCTGCTTCTTTTTTAGGCAAAGGCTTTCCTGAGCATTGTCACCCTTCCAGTAAATAGATGGATTGTAAAAAAAAATGGGGATTCGAATAATGTTAACTCAGCTGAAACTCCAATCCTGTCAAATTGACCATATCCCCACCTGCCCAAAACCTTTCAAAAGGTCTGTTAAGTGTACAATACTTTAGATGCCGAGACAACTCCTCTCTACCTTTGTTTAGGATGGTTGTCTGTTATTAAAAACGAAATATCCCGCTTTTCCATTGACTCCTATCCAAAGAATACCAGTCATCATTGAGTTGGCTTAATTTTACAACTCTAATCACGATGAGCTCCACCCCAGCATACAAATGTTACGCACAGTTTTAAACCTGCAGCTTCACGCGTAACGTTTTTGAGTGGAGACATTGGAACACACCTCAATTTAAGTGAAAATGCCAGGCCACTTAGGCCGAGACATAATAAAACCAAAGGTCTTACGAATGGTAACAAACTTGAAGGCCCCTCGGATTCCTACTTCGGCACATGAGTGAGCGGTAATGTGAATGACTGGCCACCCTGGCTAAGATCCTCTGCCACAAATCATTACTTCTCAATGTTGCAGATGGCTGTGAAAAGTCTAGATGCCCCCATGCAAGAAAAAACAAAACCTCGACGCTATCGTATAAAAACAGATATGCATTCGACACTGAAGTGAAAGTTCAAGTATGGTACGAATTCCTTTCGAATCTCAATGGCGGTTGAAGATATTACAACGAACTACTGATGCTGGAAAGAGATAATTCAGACTTCGTAAGCTGCCAAAATTCGGAACATGGGAATCACAAGTACGTAATAAGGATTTTAAGAATAATTATTTATTGAACCATTTTATGTCAACTGTACCAGTCAGACAGTTTTCATAGCTGCCGGCGCCAGTGGAAAAGTACCCTCGGTGGTGGTGGTGGTGAGCGAGAGAAGGGGCGCACGAACTCAACACTCAAGTGCCCCTTCCCCCTCACCCCCCATTCACACACAATGCAGCTAGTACACTTGCACGTAGTTGGTTTGGGATTACATTCACGTCCCTGCATTTTTAAATTTCAAGCGGCCCAGGTATCAGTGACAGTCCAAAATCGGTTTTGAAAATTGTTCGGAAACTTTCAAATTTTTTGAAAAAGGAAAAACAGAATGACGCTATATTGTTCAAAATAAGTAGTATTTGTGGATATTAAATTAGAATTTTCCGTGTATTTTCAAAACAAGCTGTGATGAATAGTTTCGGAATCAAAAAATCGGGATAAGTTGGATTTTTGGCCAGAAATCACAAATGGGGCGCGGGAAGAACTCAAAAATTAAAAGCCACGCCTTTACAGCGATTTTCAAATATGACTTTGCTCAGACTAATACAGTTAACAAGAAATGGCTCTAGAAGTATCTGAAAAATCGGGGAAATATGGTCTGGAAAATTTAATATACCGTATTTCCCGGTAAAGATCCCCCCCGGAATAAATGCCCCCCTTTATAATGCCCCACCCCCACAGGCCAATACGAGATAATAAATGCCCCCCCCATTTATAATGCCCCACCCTCTCAGGCCAATACGAAATAATAAATGCCCCCCCCCCCCGAAATAAATCCCCATGTGGATTTAATCTTTTCCTTCATACCTGTCATGACTTATATCAGCTCATTTGAGTACGAGTTCCTGCCTTATGATATAGGTACGCACACATTTGTACCAAACTCTTCTTTGAACTTTTTTACACAATGGATACCAAACAAGATATTTCGGATATTTCTAATCGAAGTATTTTAATTGCTAAGCACTCTAACTGCACCGGAGTAAATGTGTCCAGGCCTGCGATGCTTAAAATTCGAATTGCCGGCTTTGCTAAATCTAATTCTATCAGCCTAGCTTCTAAAAAGTACAATTGTGATAGAAAGTCAGAAGTTACATATCTAAGAAATCACATGGTGAGTCAAGGTATACAGGGTTAAAGAAATGTAACATATAATTATCAGAGGAATATTATTAGGCCATGCTAAGAGACTGCGACTGGAAGGAGGAGGAAAAAACTAAAAAAACCGGACTTGGAACTGAGACTGGCAGATTGGATTGAGACAGAAAGAAACCGCAAACATCCCGTATCAAGGAAGCTATTAAGATTAGAAGGATTAAGACTACTGGACGGTTGTGAAAACAAAACTGTCATTACTGAGTCATGGATAGATAGGTTTTTTTTCTACGTCACGGTTTCAGTTTCAGAAGCAGAACAACATTTTGTCAAAAGGACCATGAACTTTTAATTCCTAAAATTGTGAAATTTATTCCTTAAGTTTGAAAAGCAAGAAGCACTAACACTAAAGATGAGGGGGATGATGAGTGACCCTCACTTAGGACACCGAAGGTGGTGGGTGTGCCGGGGAATGGGTGTAACTCGGAGACAAGTAATATGTACGGGAGATTGTCGGTTATAGTTACTAGCGGAGGTGTGTAAGCTCCTCTTTATTGAGAGACCCGGAGACAACTGCGGAGGCTACTCGCTCCATACACCATCTCATACATACTACGTTGTATTACATTCTAACGGTGACGGTAATCGCGTTCCTTATAACTTAAACATACACAGTAACACATGTTGAATTGTCAACAAGTGTTACTGTGACATCCCTTCTTCTTAAGTGCGATTAAGCACGTTTGCCTTGGCTCCGATCCGGATGGAGACGGAGACGAAAGGACAGTTTCTAACAGCGTCCTTTTTTCTTGATGGCATTCGTTTTTGGTAACATTGTCAGTGCATACATAACTGGTCCACTTAGTCAATCAAAAAGGGAGCGGACTTGCAAAAGGTGACAAAATCCATTGATTCATACTTCAATTGGTAATTTTATCTAGGACTCTCGTCCATCTGCACCATGGAGCAGATCACGTGACTAAGGAAAAAGTGGAGAAATCGTCGTCGTATGAAATCGTCGTCGTCGTCGTATCGTTTCTTTTAGACGATTAAGGGATGAGGAGGAGGATACAATCTCTTTAATTTTACGCTGTAAGTTGAAAGGTAAGGACAATTTGGTTTGTATTAGACGCAGCTAGCTTAAATAAGTGTTGATCACTGTCCACCATCACGATTTCTTGTGAGTTGATTACTTACTTTCTTATCAATAAGTCTTTCAGCTCCAAAGAACCAAAATTCATCAATTGTAATTATACTATAATGAGAGAAGTTGCGCAGACAACAATTAAGTGGGTTGCATTTTGCGGACTACAAAAAAGCAGTAGTACAAAAAAGCTCAGGATAGTTGATGTTTAATAGAAAGTAAGGAAGAAAGGGTGGTAGTTGCATTAAGTGACAAATGGGTGTTGATTAAGGATCATTTTGATTCAGTTAGAGTTACGCAATAGATTTAATTGTAGAAACAGAAACGGGAGTGATTCTGGAGTCTCCATCAGAGTTAAGGAAGAAATGGTGTTATGGTGGGGTATGTTGTGGTGCATTGCATTTTGGAGCATCAAAATTGTTCCGACCTCTTTCAGTTTCAAAAAGCCATCTAAATTTCAGAATTCATATAAAGATGAGTGTTGATTAGGGCTGAGCAATGGATTTTATAGTAATACCAGAAACGTGAGTGTGACTATCTCCATAAGTTTAGAAGAGAAGGAATGATGTTATGGTAGCTTAGAATGTTACGATACGTGTAAGTACACGACAGTTTCACCTAGTGTGTCTTTGTCCACCTCCTAACCACCACCACCGCAACAGCCACCATGGCGTCCCTAGATTAATTCATACTCGGTCGTCTGCTTTCACACTACCGAGGAAAATAATGGAATGTTTGAGTGGGAAACATTTCATTTAGGATTATTGATAAAAAACGTAAGTGTTACTGGTGCATCGTGGAAAAGAATGAATTCTTAAGACCAATTGTATTAGCCATTTTTAGTCGATTTAATACGTTCGTTTTTATTAAAAAGCAAAGAGGATAATATAAGGCACATGAAAGTTTAGTTAAGAATCTTCTGTTTCCAACATGTACGTCTGCAGACTAACTATTAACTATGCTCTAATCAGTAAATAGTACACATTATGTTACTTTAACAAACAATAAAATACATTGCAGTAACGAAATAGCGAAATTTTTTTACGCAACCTGAATCCTCAACTAACAAAGTTCCTCGTACATAAGCGATTCACTCAGTTTCCCCTGCCACTTCTATCAACTATTTCTGCCTGATAAGATATGTCGGCTTTACAACAAATGTATCTTTTTCTGCTGAAGCAGAGGATATCCAATCTAATCACATTTTCTTCCGCTCCATTACGCACGCACGGTTTAACAGTTTAGAACTCCTTTATGAGTGAATATTTCTTTAGAATCATTACTCTGGGAAGGTTGAAGTGATTGCAGACTCTAAAGAAGAGAATAGACTAATTCAATGGCTTTAAAACAACGCGAATCTGAAGCCAAGCTGAGATTAAAAGAGTGAGAAGATTCAAAGTAAGAAGATAATGGTCATTCGATATACGGATGACGAGAATAATGGAGCAGCGAAGACTACCTGTTGAACTTGTGGAGTTTTAGAATGAACAAGAAGAATCAGGAGATGGACCTTGGACCAGATGAAGAATTGTCTCCTGTTGTCCTATTGGGAGAACGGTGCGATTGTGTATCAGATCAGCAAGTTTTGTCGGATGTGATTGTTGAACCTGATGAAAAACTACCGAGAGCGCCGTCCTCCCACCCCATGCAAACGACCATCACTGCAACCGCTAATTACTACGAGAGTGAAGTTGCACCAGACAACCAAAGCCATGAAAGAAAACGCGCAGGATTTGACGATCAAATCTATGCACTGAAGAATCAGCTGCAAGTAAACGAAGAAGTGAAGGAAGAAGCGGAACGAGAATACCATTCTCGGAGGCAACAGTTCAAAGTAAATTTTCGCTTAAAGGTAAATGAAGCTTTAAATGAAAGATTTCCATAAGCATCGTTTGCGTTGGATTATTTAATTAAATCTTTGTCCATTAATTCATATTTATTGAATAGGTTAATTCCAACATTAATTCCAAATTAAAATTAAGTTATTGTGGCTACCAAAACCACATTGCAAAGAACTTTTATCAGAATGAAAAATTATTGTAGTTGCACAGTTTTAAATGATAGCCGAAACAATGCTGAAATGTTTAAGCAGTTAAGGAGACTACTATTGCAATGAGGCGCCGTTAGAACCGTATTCCATATTTGTTGGAAATGTCTATTTAGTTTGGAGGAAAACAATTCCAGTTGTTAAAGGTTTCATTACTTTCTCTTCCATGTCTTCCTTTATTGTGGTCTTGTAGGGTGAATCGAAACGCATAAGGGAGGAGGAGGACTTCAGTGTGTATTCAGGCAGGCCCTACTATCCCACATAAAGCTCTCCTTTTGGAATTAAGTGAAAAGTCAGGTGAGGTTGCCCTTGTTAACAGAGCATCGGTTTATTCCAAAGCAAGTTGATAAACAGTTGTTAACTAAGTTATACCCAAGGCTGATTGTTTGGTTACCTTCACATTCTACAGCTTTGGGTTTTTAACCTGCAATCGTCAAGTTAACAAAAGTTAAACAAGTCACTCTTCTTTTCGCCACAGACTTTGTTGGTTGTTTCCATTGCAATAAAATAGTCACAAAAAATGTCTGGCTATTGAAATATCTTATGTGTTATGAGGCTTAATGAGTTGTTAAGATAAGACTTGGAGTGGAAGTTAGTAAATTTAGTTTCTGATTTATTCGATGTGTTTATTCACTCAATTATTAATACTCTTAATATAAGGACTTATTCAATAGACTTATTGTAGCTTACAGTAGGACCCTCAAAGCTCCACTCCTAGAGGAATCGTCCGTTTCGTCTGTGTACCTTTATTAATATTACTCATCTTATTGTGTTACAAACTTAAATCTATCTTTATACATATCCTTAATTACTTGGCTAACCTGTTTGTATTTTCACTTATGTAATAAAAGTGGAGAAGGGTTGAGTGTTGTTTGTGTGTGTGTGTTCAGGCAAGCATAAAGCTGATGAAGCAGAAAAGTCACTGGTGTATGCTGAAAGAATTCAACCCTTAAGCCACCCGTCATTCGCAAACAAGTAGATGGGAGATTGAGATAAGAGAGCCTGATCTCCCGTTCTCTCTCATTTTCTTGTGCATTTAGTTAATCTACGACTAATTCTACACAAACGCACAACCAAATTAATCTAATGACCTCCTTTCATCCCATATTTTAAAATCTGCGCTCCGTGCGGTTTTGCGGAGATTATTTCAGGTTTCGATACGTATTATGGAACAGAACTATATCTAGACTATCGTACAAAAATGCATAGTCAGATTATACATTGGACTCGATAAAACATTTTATGCCGATAATGCAAGGTGGTACATCTGAGTGAGTTGATACTTTCATCACACAAGATAACTATGCATTAAATACTTTTGATAATTACTAATCAATTTGCACACATCGCTTCTATATAGCTTTTTCATAAAATCTTACATAAAAGGCTGAATAATCGGAAACTATATCTACTACTATAACTATACGAATTATCATTAACTACCAATTACTCTTACACTCTGCTTCTTCTTCTCTACGTGGAACTCATCCGAAGGTTTTGAAGTGCATCTGATTGGGTTAAGTTGAGATTCCTTGTGGTTTGGTGTGTATATTCCTTCCAAAATTATTGATTTTACATCTCTGTGGGGCGTTCAGGTAGTGCTGGTGACTGGACTGGAGTTGGGGCTGGGAGGACTGGCTTAAGAGAAGAAACTGCAGGGACGCTACCACCGATGAATACTGGACAGATGTGTTTAAGGAGAACGAGCTATTGCACTACGATCTGGAGTCTTTAGAAATCGCCAGCAAAGAAGCAGGGGGACAGCTCCTTGTGGAGTCTCATCTACCCGCAGATGTGTTCAATCGTAGTGAACCCTACGTGTTTCTTGTTCGAGGAGACGGAGAAGATACCGAAAGTTTATGTCATGAAATGAGACCGAAAGGTTAAACGGATGGTGGCATGGAACGTACATCTCAAACAGAGGGTTTTCGTGTTTGAAGTATTTACTCCTAGCTTTTGGCGATTTGCGGATATGTCTCCATACAACGGTCTATTTAAATTACTACTTCTCTATTTAAATTTTGGGATTGGAAATTAAGAAATGAATGCTATTCTATCGATTTTTTTTACTTTTTTAAGGACTATGGCTTCTGCCCCGTTGGAGCTTTTGGAGAATCGCTTTAGAGGAGGACCTCCTCTGGAGATTGACGTGCATAGACGCCAGGATCCAAGTTGGCTGCTCCTTTGCACTCCGATGTCCCCACTGACCCAACAACTTCCACTTTCACTCTCTCCAATATTACACGACGTAGAATTGATGATATCTTCGATCATGACCGCGGAGTTTGAGGGATTATTCCGAGAGAGAAAAGTTGATCAAGTAAGGTTTTCCGCGGAAGCTCGACCTCTGTTGGATCTTATTATTACATAGAGTTCCAGCGAGCAACCGGAATTTATATTGCTATGTCTTAATTTTTACTAATTGGTTCTAATATTAATTTTTCCTTATTAATTGATTTTCCTGATGTTTTGTGATCGCGATTGTCGGGTTGTATATTAAATTTTTCTGTCGAATTTTACATTTGAAAATACCCAGCACCTTGAAATAAGCATACTATCACCACGAATCTTATCCCTTAAATGTTACCACATTGAAACTAAAATTCACCTTTATTAATGTTTGAGTTTAATTGCCAAACATGATTGTTTAGCATGATTGCTAAACAGTAAGTGTCGAACTGAAATTTAATTGAAGGGTCTGTCTTTCTAAAATCAATGCTTCAGGCTTGCGTTGGTGGATTTTCATGGCAATACAGTAATTCCTTTCGTCTAAAGGATTGCTGTTGTTATTGGTGTGTGTTGTTGGAAGTCAGTTACGTCGTATTTGGTTCATTTTTCCGTTCATATTACGTTTAACATTATTTTTTCGTGTGTCGGAAGAAGTTAAACTTGTGGAAGGCTTTATTGTTATTCTGTTCCACGTCATCTTTTGCCGAAGTGGTGGAATTGGATCTCCTTTGCCCAATGGATTAATGCAATAATGACGGTGTTGTTAGAAGTTTTCAATCAATATTCATTCACTCGCATCGCAAGATATATAACACGCAAAAGAAGTATCCGTTTCATCGACATTTTGGATCAATTTGTTAGCAACTACAACAGTAGTCAATAAGGGGATTCAGAAGGAACAAAGAAATGTGACAGTAGATAATGAAAGCGAAATATACATGACCCAGTATGGTCCAAAAGGATTCAATTCAATGAGACCAAGAGCTAACACGCACACTCTTTCCTCCTTCGTATGTAACACTGCATTAACTTTAAGATGCAAACATCACATCCAGCAGTTCCATATGCTCTGTAGGAAAGAACAGATGTCAGTTGCAAAAGCAAAAAAAACTCCAAATGTTTTGCCCTATGCTGTTTCCAAGTTCAACAAAGGCTAAAGGAAAGAACTTTCTTGTTTTGTGACATTTCTCGTTATGCCTGTGCCATAAGTTTAGCTGCTGAAGGCTCGGCAGGGATAGACTTCAAAAGGTAAAGAAATCAAATATAATATTAGATAGAAAACAACTCTAAAGTCTGCTTCTACGACTGAAACGTTTGTAGTCTGGTGGAAAATGAGATTCCTGCAAAGACAATGGTGACCGTTGATCCTTTATAACCTTTCAACTACATGTGAAAGTGTACGGAAGAATAGCCGATCGATCGTCAGTTGTAAAGGAACAAATTAAACATGTTATAGGTGGAATTACCATCGATCCGTTAAAGTTATGATCACCGCAATTGTCACTGAGATCAGAATCTGTGCTTTAAAAAAAGCAGACCTAAGTGTTAAGTCTTTAATAAAAATCATTCAATTAAATAATTATTTCAATATTGTGACTAACTATTGAAGCTATTCCAAACAACCCGAGTAGATAGTCGGTATATATCTACAAATAAGCGTGTGACTAAGAATTTATGTAAGTATGTTTAAACATTTCCTGAGATTAAACAATCATAAAGGTTGGGTTGAAAAATTTTCTGTCCCGGATACATTGCAGCAATTAAAGTAAAGATTGCTGTTTTCACGCACTTTGTATAATCACATTATAAGCGCTATTTAAAAAAATGATTTGTTCATTTGGCTATATTTTTGTTGGCAACGCAGAAAATTGCATTTGTCCCAAGAGAAGAGTAAGTTGTGTAGTCAGGCAAAATTAGGAGATATCACAAATAAAGCTGAGTTTTATTCACAAAATTAACTATAAATCACTTTGGAAATACTTTTGTTTCACCAATGAAAACAAGAAACTATAAAACCACACAAAACTTTTACATTTGGAGTGTGGGTGCTGGTGAACACACACAAAACCGCACTCACACTTGAGTAACAAGAAAATTCTATACATATTGGAACACTTACGTTTTTGAAACGGGTTTTCAGGTAACTATTCGTGCATTTTAATTTCAAACATTTCCGGAACTTTTCCTTTCCAATTAATAGTGAAACCTATGGGAATTTATGATTAGCTTAGTCTGGTTGAGTCAATTAAGGTAAGGTTAGGTCCGGTTATGTAGGAATCGGTTTCAAAAGATCGAGTGAAGTTGCGCTAAAGTAGGTTAGGTTAGCTTAAGTTAGGTTTGGTTCAATCGGGTCGTGAAGGTTAGGTTTGAATAAATTCGGGTCGAGTATGTTCAAGTCGAGTAGGGTCTGGTTGAGTAGGTTCAGTTCAGTTCGGTTTAAATCGGCTAAGTAAGAGTGCGTCCGGTTCAGTGCGGTTATGCTATTAATTCGGTTGACTGAAAGCATTTCCATCCCTAGGTTAGCTGGTATTGATATTACACACATTTACTACTAACACCACGCACTCACGTACACATCTTACCGTTGCTAACCTGCTTAAAATTAACTTCTTTGTGGGTTTAACAAAAACTCACCAACCTTAACGACTCTTTGGGGACCCTCCAACATAATTGAGTTCTTGTGCTTTCAATGGATAATGACTTACCTCGACTTTTTGGTGACTTCCCATTCTCTCTCCTCATAATATGAGGTTGAGTAAAAATAGTTTTTTTTGTATTTATTTTCCTACATCGTATTCTACAACAACTTACTTTATAAATATAAAATCAATCTGTTAGACTAAACCAAGCGTACAACAAATTACCCGTACCTCAATAATTTTCCTTGTTAATCATTTCTTCAAGTATGTTAATATACTTGCTTTTGTCTAACAGATCACCCTTGTAGGATTTTAGATGCACTAAGCTTTATATGGCTCCTTTTGTATAATTTTTTCATCTCAGACAGACTTCTCAAACTGACCACAATTTTTTTCATTCTAAACGCATTTATCCTTTAATTTACTTTTCTTGTCTGCAAAGATGCGAGCATGACGTTTATATTTGGTAACTCCGGTTTCCAGTAAACTTTGGATTTATCGCGGGTGTGAGTTTCTCAGGAGTACGGACACGGTTTTGCTCGGCTGCCTTTTCCTGCTTGAGAAGGCCCCGCGTGACCTTTGCTCCTGTGAAGGTTTGCTGATGGACCTGTCTAGTATTCATTCTCCTTCTCCGCGAAAAAACTTCTTCATCTCCATTGTTGTTGATATTTGTACTTTCATTCGCACGCACAGGATCTCCTTCATCTGCGTTTTTCCCATTTGGGTCTGAAGAGATGGAACCATTCAGTCTCACAGCAGCATTGAAATTTTCTTCCTGGATCTCTCCATTGACAGTTTTTTTGCTAGTGCAGCAAAGTACATTGATGGAAAGTCCCCGCATGAACTCTGCAAGCAATTTGCACAAAAGCTTCTTCTTTCCGATCGAACCAGTTAACGGCCTGTTCTTTATAGTGCATGTGTTACACGCTTGGAAGCGAGGAAATACGGTGTTAGAAATAAATTTAAGCTTACATAAGTATATTGTTCATCAATTTAAAGTACTTGATATGGTATTTCACAAAAAACCATTTAGCTTGTTCTAGCTATGCAAATTAATAGCTGAAAACGCATGATGGGAAGTATTCCACTTTCATCATAGAGGGCTTTTAAGTCTTCTAGAATTAACTTTAATTCGGAAGAAAGTTAAGGTTTGACACCTGAAAGCAAACACCTGAAAACACAAATATCTACTATCAATTATGAGTCTTTACTTACATATTATCATAGAACACAAGAAGGTACAAAATCACGTACGGTGTTGTGTTGGTCACCATCCATTCGTTAAATCATTTGAGAAGCATCCTTAAATTTACTTCGTATCTCGCTTTGTATTTCTTCCAAGGTAGTAGTTTAAGAATTTAATTTTCTCTCACCGCAACGGCCCATGCGGGTGGTCGAAAATGCCTTGTCGGCAGGGCACAAGGGTGGGAGAAAATGACTATAAAGCACTTAAGAGACGGTAGAAGAACAAAAATAGTCACAAATACAAATAAAAGTGGATTTAAACCAAGTTCTTCAAGTTGGAAAGGGCTCAGCTCAGTTCTTCAGCTCTATTCTGCGGACAAAACTGAAACTTGAAGGGAACTGTGGCTTGGTTTAATCCCGCTTTGTGTTGTCCCTTAACTTCATCCCTCTCACATTCATTACTTCTTGTCAACTTAATCTCATAAATGGCAAATAAAAAATCCGCGTGTCGCGGTAGAACTTTGACATTTGACATGACCCAAATAGACATTTTGTTTGCCGTTCCAAATCATTGGGAAATATTTTTGGGATCTACTGTGATGGCGTGACGTCGGATGACCTATTTGTTGTGCGACGAACGGAGAAGTCTTTCCACAGTGATCGTGCATCGTCCATTGACATCCATCCACGTCCAGAACACGAAAAGCAAGGCTCGTGTAAGTACCATAAAAAAGGATCACAAGCGTGATTCGTCAGATTAAGGTATAGGAACGTAAGCGGGAGTGCACGCGAGATCCTTAATTCGCCAGCGGCCTAAGGCCAGCGTTTGTATTTTCTCTTAAAACGTTTTATGCGTTTGTATGATAATCCCTGTTTTGGTATATTTCCTGGAGAGGCTGGATTTAAAAAATTACCCACCGTTTCAGATAAGGGCGGCGAATTCTTCCTTTATGCGAATGGACGAAATCCTGAAAGGGTTTATGCGGTTGGATTGAATACGACCGCTCGGGTCACGTAAACTGCGGGACTTGCACTAGTACAGCGATAAAATATTTATTGCAAGTATAAATAATAACTCATAATAAAAATTATCACACTTAACGTTTTAAACATTTTCATATGGGTCACCGGGAAGGATGAACAGAGTGTTTACTGGCTCAGCGCGGACCTTCCCTGCCCTAGGAAGTATGCACAACTTCAGTCAAGGAAAGTTGTAAAACATCACTTCGAAATTGCAAATTGCACTCCTGCCTTCCAATTCAAAGACAAATCACACATGGAACGGATTGGGACTGTTGATTTTTATGACGGAGTGAAGTCAATGGACATTCACTCCTACCATTTCTGTCGCGGCGGCAATCAGATTGCTTTCATCTCAGCATAAGCGTGAGGAAGTTTTTCAAGACAATTGATTACAATTGTTGCAGTACTTACAAGAAAAACATCGCAGTGAAGAAGCCAACGGTGGAGGACTCCGAAGATTGTTTCTCTGGAGTCATTATTCCATCGGAAACAAAGAATCCAGCTTTTTTATCTTGTCCATGTTGCAGGAAGTATACGGTAATGGTATTTTAACAAGAAGTTTGAACTTGTTTAAAATAGGTTTGTATTAATTAAAATATTTGTTTATTTATTTCAATATAGCGTGGCACAAAATCATAGCTAACGTTGGTATTGCTAACGTTGGTATTGTGACCAACCAGGAAGCTCGTTGTAACAAAGGGCGCCAAGGATCAATGAGCACGAAGCACGCAAACATTAAATCCCATTGAACTACGTTGTTTTTATTATGTGTTCTCTCTAAAAAAGGTTATAAATAGAAAACAACGATCTCTTCTTATTATTACTTCTTACCGAATCGTCATTACATGGTAAAGATGCTATCTAGGCTCCAATCTCGTAGTCAAACTGGTTAGCATCCCAGCTTGCACCACATTGGCTGCGGATATTTCCAGTCCCAGTGCATAGAGTATCATCTGGATCCGAGAAATTAGGTGCTTGATAGAAAGGCTACAGATTGCTCTCAACAACCTCAAATTTGAACCCCAGCCTCATCATTGTATATTACATCATTCATTCGGAATCATAAGCCATCAGCTTGTGAGTAAGTCGTAAATTTCAACCATTTCTCAGCGGAGGAGTCCAAAAACTCACGCCGGATCCAAAGCAGACGCATATCCCACAGAGCCCAAACTACTGCGCAAACCATTAAGGACTTCGGTGGAGTCTTAGACAAGCACTCTCAGCAAGATCAGTGCCTTACCAAAAATCACCTTATGTCCGAACTATAGTCCCACACCATTCTTGTATCCCAGTGGAACACAGAAGAGTCCTACGACCTTATTTGGAGAGAGTACACCGCATTCAACCAGGACAGCCAATTCTCTGGTTGCACATACTCCACTCTTCACTGTACGTACCGTTCCCACACGCGCTTCGTTATCATCAGACGCACCACACGACCTTAATTCTAGGGTCAACCTCTTATGAAGAAAGCACTCATGCTCAGAAGAATCCTCCTCCAAGGAACACACAGTGGGGACGTCAAGAAGGTGAGAAGAAAGATGAAGCTAATCAGAACCCGAATTTGGAGACTCATCCTCAAAACCCGTAAGGTTGCATGTGAAGCTTGGAAGCCTGGCCATATGCCATAGGATTTCCCATAAAGTTTTGTGTTGAGCAGGAGAGCCTAGCCTTACAGCCTAGGATCTTCCCATAAGCTCCCATATCTTAAGGCTAGGAAGAATTTACGTTTTTTTGAATTAATTATATTAAATGCAATCATTGATCAATTTAGCTGGAAATTAGCTAATTTGTATAACAAAACATGAATATTTATAATAGATTAGTAAAATTTTCTTTTGTTCAGTTCAGCAAATCCCAAAAGGTTGTAGGGGAAGCAGGGGATCCTAGCCTTACGTCGTAGTATTTTCATAAGCAATGCGATGCAAGGGAGCCAAGCCTTACAGCCGAGACTTTCCCATAAGCAGTAGCGTGTGATAAGGCTAGGCAAGAGTAAATGAAATTGTGTATGTTTAGCGGTTGTGTGCTTGATTGATAGTGTGTAGAGATAGGGCAAGCGGAAGTACGACTCGTCTTTGTCTGTTACTCTTTTCTCATTGGAACGCGCATGATGCGTATTGATGTTAGTGTTACCAAGATAGGCCGAATGGTCATAAGAAACAAATGATTTATGTACGATTTGGACTTCGTTAGGTATAGTCGCAAAAATAAGTTTACCTCAAGTATTTAATATTTAAGAGAGATAGTTGGTGTGAGTTTGCTTTGATATTCGGACCGTTTGTCATCTAAATAACTAATTGGCTTGAGCCTGTCTGTTTGTCTGTGTGAACATTTTTAAATCCACCGCCAAGTATTTTGGGGTGAATTGAGACTATTTTGCCACTGTAAGCTATGGCATAAAAACATTCCTCCAACGCCACCTACCATGCGGAAACAAACTTCCCTAACGTCACCTAGATGGCACACCTGACGACTTCTCCAACTCGACCAAGCAAGCGCCGAATATGCCTTTCAGGTTTGGACACGAATCCTCCTCCAGCTCGAGTGTCAACAGCATCTACCGCTAAAAAAATAACGTTAGGGTTCCCCACAAGACGATAGATTGATACGTAAGGGTTCCCAAAAAACCGTTCGGGTTCCCAACGAGACGTTAGGGTTCCCAACGAAACGTTAGGGTTCCCAACGAGACGTTAGGGTTCCCAACGAGACGTTAGGGTTCTTAACGAGACGTTAGGGTTTCCAACGAGACGTTAGGGTTTCCAACGAGATGTTAGGGTTCCCAACGAGACATTAGGGTTCCCAACGAGACGTTAGGGTTCCCAATGAGACATTAGGGTTCCAAAGGAGACATTGGGGTTCCCAACGAGACGTTAGGGTTCCCAGCGAGACATTAGGGTTCCCAACGAGACGTTAGGGTTCCCAACGAGACGTAAGGGTTCCCAACGAGACGTTAGGGTTCCCAACGAGACGTTAGGGTTCTCAACGAGACGCTAGGGTTCTCAACGAGACGCTAGGGTTCTCAACGACAAGTTAGGGTTCTCAACGAGACGTTAGGGTTCCCAACGAGACGTTAGGGTTCCCAACGAGACGTTAGGGTTCCCAACGAGACGTTAGGGT
>JAQGAC010000724.1:0-20037 GCA_034696585.1 Isotomurus maculatus
GAACCTCATTGACCTCTCATAAGGATAAGCAGCAGCTTAGCAGAGTCTTCAGCACGAAGAGCACCTTCAACTTCAAAAGGGTGAAGAAGAAGAAGAAGAATTTCCATTATGACAGAGACTGAAAGAGGGAAGGTCAGGTTTAGAGGGACGTTTGCTTGCTTACCCAGCGAGAGAGTTCCTCAAAGAGCCCTGGCCTGGGTGACTGAGACTGTGAGACTTCAGTCGGAGGCTTCTCAGGTCAGATTTCATGCAAGAACCATCAGAATGTGGAAGCCAAGCGTAGTCAAGTTGCATTTTGTAACATTTTGAACTGTGAGATGTCTTGTTGTCCGGGTTTATTTGGGAGAAAACAGGGCTATCAATCGCTTTGGACTTTGGGGATTATCGTCAGTGAGAGAGTCTTGTTGTCCTAATTTTATGTGGCTGTTGATGAAGCAATAATAAGCCACGATGCAACACAATTGTCACACACTTAAGCACATTCAAAGCTCATGCACAAGTAGAGACACAGGAACTGATTGAAGTAAACTTTACTTACGCAAATAGGAACCATCCAAGTCTTTAAATTCGCACCTTTGACCCATGTACCCTTCGGCACACCTGAAAGAACACACAACTTCATTAAAATACTTTCTCATTAACCTTCCTCACTTTATTCTCTCCAATCAACATTCTTCCCTTTTCATCTTCCTCATTGAAAATGCATTAAAAACTGAGTGTTTATATTTTTCCAAAGCTATTTCATCCTTGCTAAATAATTCATTCCATACAATCAGACCGAAGTAGACTATGAAAATATATATCACATCATTTTGAAGGAAAGACACACCTCCTCAGTAAAATATTGCGTTAGCCTAGAGTTTAAATGATTTTTTTAGTATTTTTAGTGTGTACCCTTTTACTACCAATTACCGATTTGTGCCTACAACCCACACAACGTATGCTGCTATCCCCAAATACTTTGGATGTTTTGGTAGAAAATTTAGTGTAATTTTGTAAAGAGACATGAGAGATGAATTGTGTGTATTTCATTTTGTAGTTAATATTTCCCAATTACGGGAGAAACTTTTGGATGTGATCACCGGTTGAATAAGGTTAATTCAAGGTGGGCAGTATAAAAAAGGGGATTAATTTGGAGTAGAAGTAGAGCTACATACACACGTGAGCTATCTATTGCCTTTATCTTTCACGGTCTAGTGAAAGCCCAGCACGCATGAATTGCCATATGTTGCACTCTTGACTTGCAGTCTGCACATCACTAGTTTTATTATTTGACTTTATATCATTGTTACAATAAGATTGTGAAGAGCAGCACCAGGAAGGATTTATTAAAAAGGAATCTTAATAATTACGGATTTAAAAGCTAAAAAGTGGAGATGGTGTTTGATCCTTAGTAGAGTATTAGGCAACGACCTACAACAAACTAAATACACACTGAGATGGGTTTCTTCTATCTTCTTCGTTCATGAATTCCCTGTGTGGGTTGCCTTTTTGCTTTCTGCTCCTCGAGCAAATAAATAGATGCACATATACTTGTTGTGTGTGTAAAAGTGCACACACGTACACTTGTAGCTATCTTCATCTTTTCATACACTCAAACACGTACATATTTACGTAAAGCTAAAGTGTAAAATGGCTGAATGCCCATCGTGACCTAAGAAGTTACGGAGCTTCGTAAGAAGTCTACAATTAAGAAACTAGACCGGTGAATCCCCTACAATGAGGAAAACAGTTTCCCAAATTCTGTAGTTAAATACAGTTAATGAGTTACAATGAAAAGTATGGATGAATAAACACTTCTCTCAACTTGAAGTGGAGTGAATCATAAACTAAAAATGAATTCAATTGTCACTGCAACAGAGGAATTCAACAAAGGCCACTTGGATTATTGCAAGCAGCCTGCTGATTTCTTTGAAGGAACAAACGGAATTCATTCTTTCCCAGATCAACTTGACATCCTGATCGTGGTCTCCATACGATTTACCGGATTAACTAAATTCCTCCCTTTTATTGTCCTCCTAATCATAATTCTTGTTTGCTCTCATTTCATCCCCAGTCCTAATCCCTCTTCACTCAAATCACAAAAGCTTTCTTCACACCAAATCCCAAAAGACTTCTCAGCCTAATAAACATTTAAACCTATTCACACAACTCTGTAAGTTTACAAGTTTCCAAATTCTTTTACTTAATATAATAGTTGGTCAGTGTGATTTCCTTTAAGCCATTAAGTCTTTGTATGCATTTGATTGATACGCTATTTAAGCGTCAAGTTATCCTCCTTAAGTTGGGCTCATCTTTTCCTGGAGAAAGTTGTTGTTGGAGAGAATGAGCAAGAAATCATAAAATGTAAATAGTTTAATAAACTTACTCGCAATTGTATAGAATAGATTCACCGATTTTCACGGTGAAGCAGGTAGCACCGTTGAGACAGTAGTGAGCATCATACTCAGGAGGACATGTGTAAGTTTGAATGGTAATATTTGGCCTCTGGGTCGGACTGGGTGGCCGAGGTTTGGGTGTTGATCGACTTGAACAGGCATCTGCAAAAAGAACAGAAAGAACTATTAGTGACTTACACACAATTGAGAAGGACAATATGAACAGTTTAAAACGCATGTTGCTTCTTCCTTCCCATCTGCTCGTCCTTTGCTTTTATAGGGAAAATATTTTTGTCACTTTCATTCCTTGCAATCATTCGCTGAGCATCTTACAAACAGACTAAAAATAGATTCTCGTGTCTTAAGTGGTCTGTCCACCACTTGGTCATTTGACCCCTTCCTCTTTTACTTCCTCCTTCCCGTCAGGAGGAAGTATAAAGACAGACTTCTTATGTTCCTCCGACCTTTTCAAGCCACCCGACGCAACATCAAAATCCGTAAGTACATTTGCTATAAGATATAATAATAAGGTTGGCACTCGACCTCAAGGGATTTACTCACAGTGTGTCACACGGACGGAGGTGCAGATGGTCTTTCACTACTTCTGACTCAATATGCGAAGCAGACACATTATTGACCTAGACAAACAAGGTGCACAACGCTAAAGAGCCGTATCAAGGAAATGTGTGAAATGTTCTGGAGAAGCAAGCGAGCTCTTAAGAAGTTGACCCTCCAGGGTAATTCGATCTCTCCTCTCTTAAGAACCACGACATACTATAAACCATACAGTCCACTTGTAAAGCTTCAATCCACCTCCACCCCATTCTCTCCATCCAGCCTAAGTGTGTACTTAGTCTTTACCTCAAAACAAATCAAAAATTCCCTTGAGACTCCCGAAGTCTAAAACCTAAAATATGCACAGCTGCCTTTCATATTTAAAACAATTAGCAAATGTTCATCTCTCTGTGGAGATCAGTGTCTCTTTTTCCATCGCGTGTGTCTCTTCTTCCGAGAGAGACCAGAAGGGACACACAACACACAACAAGCGAAAGCCCACACCTGCCTCGTAACAAGAACAACCGACCGTAGGACGACCCTTCGACTTAATGTAATAAGACTTTCTTCCTCAAGAGCAATCGAAGGCTCGTGCAAGATTCACGAGGGCTTCTTCTTCTTCCTCAATCAACTGTGGCTGCGTTCAGATATATAGAGTATATCGATATGCCTATATAGCTTATTCTGCTTCTAGTTGTCTCTCCAAATTCTTCTTCTCTTTTGAATTAGACCAAATACACGCCTCTCCTCTCCATGAAGTAGGAGATCGAGCTTCATTTACTTTTTACAACTGTACGGAGCTTCTGCTCCAAAAAATATCGAAATACATCTCTCATTATGATCACATAGCACCTGGCCGACCTGCCTTTACATTTGATAGTTGCGTACCCACTGCGCTACTAAACTACAACTTCAACACAAACTACCAAACTACCAATGATGAGTTTTATCTCTACGTTTACTTATATGCAATCGATACTTCTTCTGCCCATTCTCGCACACTTAAAAACTTACTCGTTTTCTTTCCACTTGATTTAAACCCATAATATGTATTATGTATATCATATCTTCTCTTTGAACCTTAAATTCCTGAAACACACACACCATCATCGACCCGACACACACACACACATACAGACAGACAGAAGGTATTTAAGGCTACAACATATCATCACCACAAACCTCATAAAACTCCTCTTAGACTTTCAACCCAAAAGCTCTCTCTGCTTTATAAATTCTCTCTATTGCATCTGTACGTAAGGTAATAATAATCATCTCCCTCTCAGTGTCAGTTAGTCCATCCAACCCATAAAAACATGATTATGAAGATCATCTCGAATCTCAATCGACTTCCAATAATAATCCTACAGGAGCAGCAGCAGCCGATTTTCTATTTATATATTCTAGAAGACTAAAAGATGAAAAGATTGAAGTGGGCCTAAAAAGAATCCTACCCACGATCTCCACCACCAAGTTCATCTCAACTCACGGGGATCTATTTACAAGGGCATCTTTCAACAATGAGGAAGCAAATCAAAGGGTTAAAGAGCAACCCATACAATTACTACCTTAGCACACTTTAGGAGCCACCTTTTCTTATGGAACCACTTCATCTCTCTCGTGTAGCACATGTCGTCGCATGTCTTTGGAGCTTTTCTCTCGAATTTTACAGTCTAAAGAAGGTTCTTCTAATAAATATTACATGCTCATAGAGGCCATAGAGGTATTTCGTTCAAAAGATCTAAAAAGGGAATGAATAGACGCATGATTCTAATTTTGTATTATTAAGAAATACGAATGAATGAGAGATGCACGCACACACCTTGTCGATGAGGATCAGAGTAAGTAAATTACCTGATGAAGCGAGAGAGTGCTAACTAATTGTGAGACTGGGAGATGAGTATCTCAAGGAGTCCTGAGGAGAAAGAGACAACGTTGACTGCACACAATCTGGATGAGCAGTTGTTGGTGAGTCTTTCAACTTTATGGAAACTTTTTCTCTCCCATAAATCCATCCCCCTCTACAAACTCCATTTAATCTTTTATCTCGCAGGAACTGTGAGTTCAAATTAGTCTTCTTTCCATTTTTGTAGGCAATTCATTCTCTGACTGAATAGAGACAAATTCCACTTCTCACTAAATAACTTTGGGCCTGCTTTTGTCTCTTGTCATCATGTCAGAGTGTATGGAGAGCGGAGATCCAGATCAAGGGTATCTTTCATTGTGAAATCTATGAGACTTTGATCCCCATAAATTGAATCATTTCATCCTGAAAACTAAATCATCCCCTGCCGACGACGCCACTCATGCCAAGAAACACGAGGAAATTCAACGGGTTCTTACATTCTCCCCTTTTCAGTTATAAACTACTTTTTCTCAGCAACAGCTGTCTTTTAATTCCCAGTTTTCAGGAAAATATTCTTGTACAATTACACTAGCATTCCAGCAATTTTTAAGCATTATTATGTCACTACGAAGTGTAGATAAACCCAGTGCAAAAGCCAAATACTACTTGGTTCGCTTAAAATTATTTTTGATGAAAATTTTCTAGCAATGTAATTTCAATTTCTGACAAGATTTTAAGGCACCCAAAAGGCAAACGCAATTTGATTTCTCTAACTAATCATTCACAGTTGTTAGAATAGCAATCATATTGACTGAATGAAATGAGGTTAAACAAACAAATCAGATGAATCTCTGCCTTCACAGTATTCTGCTGTGTGGACAAACCTCCAGCCGAGTGTAATCACTCTGCGATATAATAAGTATTAAACAAATTGTCATTTTCCACCGAACACACATCAATCTCCACTCTCCAATGTGAATAGGATCGACAAGAGTAAAATCCATCCATGCTTCCTCCTGTTTTGAAGGAAGGACAATAAAGCAAACCACAGGCCACATGCCTTTTGAATCTTGAATCCTGAGCACACAGCCAAGTTTCTTTCACCTGCCTAATTACATCTGAACAAAAAATCGCTTCATGCCATCATTCCACATGTAACAACCGCACTTTTTCCCGTTCACCTTATGGCACACTCCTGACTCCGCAGTACCCACAAAAAACTACAAAGAATGATGATGACTACTTGACTACTTTCATCTTCTCTTTCTTGAAAGTGCAAGTTCCTTACATTCAGTGTCTTAGGTTTAAACTCGGTCTTTGTGGCCCAGACGAGATGAACAGTTAGCATGCTCAATAAAAAACCCAACTGGTTCAGAAATGAACTTTAAATTCACCAGATAAAAACTCACCTCTGTTGCTACACCGTTTTCTTCTGGCCGGACCCATAAGAAGTACTATGCGCGATGATGTCAAGGTTTTAAATGCAAACTGGATGAAAGCGTACTTTATTTCCAGCCACCTTGACCTGAGTAGTTGGTGGGATGTATTTAAGTTTTATATCACTTTTATATCACTCTATAGCAGGTAGTATATTGAACTACACACGCACTTTTTATACAACGATCCTTAATAAAGAACCGTAGACCAAATGTTCCACTGTCTTTCTCTACTTAAACAAGACTCGTGCCAGTGATGCCTTAACACACTTTGCTTAAAGCATCTTCAGTTGCTGCTGGAGTAACTGGAGAACCTCAGGCAACTTTCTAACTGAAAGTGCCACTGCGGACTCATCCTCAGACAGTTAAAACTCTTTTATACCTGAGGCAACTTTTGATACGTTGTGATGATGATGAAGATCATTTTTATAGTGATAACCTCCTTCCATCCTACCACCTTGTTTTGAGTTTTGACCATCATTATCTACTGTCTGCTCATGCAATAATTATGCTGCACTCGATTCCCTATCCAACTCTCCTGTGCACTCCTCTGCTTCACCTTAACTAGTAATTGATTGCATGGAGAAGAAGCTTTAAGGACAAAACAAAAAGCCCAATTGAACGATTCAACCTTTTTATTTAAAAGGCACAAGGCATAAAGCAGCTTGAGAGGGACTCAGTAAATTGGCCTACCGTCCACACTTTACATACTTAGCTCGTTCATCTCTAATCCATTTGTTCCATTGCTATTATCGTGAAGAGTTGCAGCCTATCGTGTTCAATTTTTTATTGGCTGATTAAACCCGGCGAAAACTGATAAACTTGTGATGGGCAAATGTACACGTGGATTCTTAAGAAAAGAAATGACCAACTGCTTTATTAGAGTGAAAAGTGTGATTAATCTAAGACAAGGGATACTTGTACAGCTGCTTTATTGACACAATTACACAGTGGCTTTGGCTTACTTTGCATAATTATGTCCAGTAAACCCATTTTCCGTGAAAGTGAAGTGCTTAATCATCATGAAACTTGAACGAGTTCCAGCAAAAGAAGTCCTTCGCAGTAATCGGAAAACATCTTGCATTTTGCATGCACTTCAATTTGCTTTCACGAGGCTTGTCTTCCTATCTCCCCTTTTATATCGATATATGTTTTATAATATCAAGGACACACAGAGTTACTAACTTAAAAGCTGGCTTATTATGCCCATACGTGGCTTTTTATACTATCCTGTGTACTACCATACAATACATACTAACACTTTTCACTTGGTCATTGCATTTTAGAACAAATAGATCATGCAATCGGCCAATAAATAAATAACATGACAAAATACAGGCTGCAGGAATTCCATTGGTATTTCATCATCAGACAGGATATCATTCTCATCGAACACGCCTTACTTAAAAGCTTATCACTTACCCTACAAAACAAGAACCTAATTCAATGAGCATTTAACATATAATCACACTTTACGTCGAGCGATTAGACTTCCCTCGCCAGTTTGAAAGGCTAGGCACACGCATGGAGAGGAACAATGAAATAATAGCAACAAAAGGAGATAAATGATCTTTCTCTTGCGGGGATTCTTCTCGTCATTATTACACCTAAACTTCAGGGAAAATGCCGGCACAAAATTAATAGTAATTACGTACATATGACTATCGTGAAAAATCGCTCAGTAATTCAATTGCAAAGGATAGAAAGGGCTCTCTCCTTATGGTTATGACTTTTAAAAAGTGTATCATTCAATTGGATCGCAAGTGTTAGAGAAGGCAGAAGAGATCCCTCAGAAGAAGTCACTTGTTTGACTATTTCCCTTTTTGTCCTATATACTTGTTAACAACTGGAGTAACTCGGAGACCCTATCTATCAGTCTTCTTCTATGTTCTCCTATTGTCAAAATTATTGTTGTTTAGTAGAAAAAAGAGGAAAAGATTAACAGTGAAAAATGAACTGGAATATCCGGTAAGGACAAAAAATACCTAAGCGTAGAATTGCTCCGTCCGTTCTGCTTGTAGTTTGTAGCCTTCCTTCCTTTTACTTTCAAAATAAATGCTTTCTACTTTAAAGAATGTATCATGTGCATTCAACACAGTAAATCGTTCAGCACCAAACATTTACCATTTATAACTCTTTCCTCGAAAAACGCCAGTCCTGCCTTCTCTGATCCATTTAACTTCTGGAGTAAAACACTCTCTCACCTAAACGTTAGTTAGTCCCCTTTCTATAAATTTGTCCCGAACAGTCAATGCACTAAACCTTGACTTTCATAGCTTTAGAAGTATGGAACTCATATTCCACGTTGTGAGGAGGACGCGACTTTTAGTATTGATTTTACGATGAACCAGACACATACATGCATTATTAAGCTAGTGGTTGTGGTTGTAGTAAGTGTAGAGATGAATCTACACATTCCTATCACAAGGGGAGGAACACCTTATTTGGAGTAAAAAAAAGTCCGTCAAAACTCGTTCATTTTCCCAATTAAGTGTCCTCACAAATTCTCAAGCCAGCAGATTACACTACGAAACGGACTTTCTCAATAAATCATCTCACTCCTCTGTACACCACTCCCATTCAGTAGTCTAGCACATAAGCATGTCTACTCGTCTACCTTTACCCTCTGCCGTGTAAGCAGTGCGTATACTTTCATTCCACCAGAAAACCTGACACTCGACACGGACCAAAAAGTCCGTCACCACGGCTTTTACCACCCCGTTTTTTGGAAATGTGAAACCAATCCCCCTTCCAAGCCCCGTGGCAAACTTCATCACATGAACTATCTTTGATGAACATTTCCCACTCTACCACCAAACGAAATAGACATAATCTAGTTGTAGTCAATGATCAAACTGGATTCCTGTAACGTGCAACACCACAAAGGGTAGTAGAATGGGTGAATACTGAAACTTAAAAAGAGTGAAAAGGGTTGAAATGTACGCAATATGCTTCTTCACATTTTTATCGTGTAAGCTGGTTTGTCATGGTCTTGTGTATTAGTTGTGTTTGTCCTCTGGAGTTTACCCTAAAAGACATTCTTTTCCAACTGGATCAAATGTGGTGCAAGTCTGTTTTTACTTCTTCCCTCTAGCTGAACAACCGAACCGTGAATTTCCAGGAGTGGAATCCTTAAGAGTAATTTCATCACATCATTATCACATTTATGAAGTTGCCTCAAAATCTACTGGAATCAAGTATCCATACACTTTTCAGCTGATTTCATCAATCGCTGTTAACACACAATGACAGTTAGCAAACAAAAGTACTTGTCACATAACGGAATGAAAGGTTGTGTTATGTGTGCACAGCAATTTTTCTATTATTACGAAAGTTATTTCAAAATGATTCGATGTCAGTTAGCCTTCTTAGCCTTGTCAGCAGTTTGAGTACAAAGACCTCCGTTTTTTACAGCGATGAGATTGGTGGACAATTAAATAGCAATAATTAGTAAAAATAGGGATACACACAGACATGTCTTTTATCCTGCTAGAAAACTGAGACTTATCACTAAAAACAGGTCCGACTTTCATTCTTAAATATTTCATGGAACAAAATACCTCAAATTACACGAATGTTATAGTGAGTTCGCCTCCATCGGGAAGTGACACTAAAAGGACAGGAGAACTGAAGGAATTTTTATTGAATGCCAATCAGTCTGCCGCAACTATCAATTACTCAGTACGTCATTCCATTTAATATGAGAGAAAACACCTAAAAACTTCCTTTTCCTCAGAAGAAAGAATAGGCAAAATGATACTTAAAGTTACGTCTTTTCGAATTGGTTGTTTCTTAAGGCATAAAAACATTCTTGAAGTATTATTCCTTGAAGATTGAAGACTGCAGACAGTCTAGAAGTACTGTCATATTAGACAGTAGATACGGATAGTGGGCATTAGAACTTTTCAGAAGTCACAGACCTCTTTGAGGTCTCTCAGGTGCCAAAACGCAACTGGACATACAATACAAAAGCACATCTGACACTTGAATGAATAAAAGAACTGTACGAATACTATGGAATACCTATGCATAAACCATTCGTCAGACACGACTGTTTCCTTATCGATTTATATCAATGAATGAAAGCAATCAATGAAGAGAGCTTTTTCATCGCTCCTTCATCTACGAAGTGTCATGTCATTTAACACACACACACACTCAGAGCCCTTCAATACATAAATAGGTTCGCATAAAAAACACATAAAGATTGTTGGTGAGTGGAGAAAGCTACACCCTTAGGGTTTCTCATGTATTACACAGATAAAAAACAAAAATTTACATTGTGTGTCAAGCAAAGTTCGTATGTGAGAGTTTCTGTGTGAGTATCAAATATCATTCTTGAGTACCTCAGTCAGTTTCTCTGTTTGACATTGCAGAACAAATGGCACGTGTTTCAGTTTGTATAATGAGCGAGCCAAGAGAAAGAAAGCTCACCTTAACACCTTTCAATTCGTCAACTCAGGTACAAAAATTGAGTTCGAATAAAAGCAGTTTCAAGAAGGAGAAATAAGATACTTTTCGTACAGATATAAGATACAATGTTATCTAGATCATTAGAAAAGGATGAATAGAATTTTTTGGTTCATTGGACAAGTTTAAGGCGTATATGGAGCTTCTTCCGTCTTACTTTTACAACTTACTCCTCAACTTCAAGACTTTATTATGTTAATTCATGTCATAAAATGATATCACACCGTGTCAAAATGTCTGAGAGATGAAACAATCTGGCAGTAGCTTCATACACAAATCTTTCACACATCAGACATACACTGAACAGGAGACTTTTTATTATACTGGTTATGTATTTTATTCATATATTGGTTTTTAATCTATAGGATAGGATTGGTGGTGTGTGACAACTTCTTCAAAGCAAGCAACTATTATGCTATTACTTATTACACTGTTAAATAAACTCGGCAAGCCTGCATGTGTCATTCCTACGAGTGATATTACAACTGAGTTCGTAGGTACCGCTACTTTCATCCATTTCGTCAACCTACACAACATTACATACACATGGATGACACGACTTACAAAATGCTAATGTGACAACTTTGAAGAGCTTATGTGTGTGCTTACTACAATACGCATAGTGTCTCTCCTCCTCAAGTGAACTCTCGCATACTTCGGTTCTTAAAAGGGGGAAATGAGATCGAAGACTTAGATTCTTCTTTTTCTGGAAGAAAAAATCTTTTAAAAAGATACGGAGAAAGGAAATGAATAGAAGACGAACAGTGGTGACACAAAAAAGCCTCATCAAGTTCGGAGTTCATTCATGTGCAAGCATTTTGTCTGTG
The DNA here is from genome assembly GCA_034696585.1 of Isotomurus maculatus. Lineage (NCBI taxonomy): Eukaryota > Metazoa > Arthropoda > Collembola > Entomobryomorpha > Isotomidae > Isotomurus > Isotomurus maculatus. The sequence goes on from JAQGAC010000724.1 coordinate 11,513, forward strand.
TTTGCAATGAAGACAACGAGCAAGCAAACATACACACACACGCGAGTATAACATGACATGATGGGGACACAAGGAGAAACAAATTCCAGATTGTCTCACAAGTTTCAAGAAGAAAATCAAGAAGTAGTGGAAAAATAAGGCAGAATGAATATCTTTTTGTGTCTTATGCCACAATATTATCATCCCATATGGTTGAATAGTCTTTTCTACGAAAGTCAAGTCAGCAACATTCAAACAGGGAATTTTTGCTTTCAAAATGTCGTACACACAAAATGATCAAGTTCTGAGGAGACAAACGAAGTTGAGGAGAAAAAGTCCTGGTTCTAAGTTACGTGGGGTTTATTAAAAGGGTTGAAGTTGAAGTTCTTGCTGTTGGATGGTTGTGCTTGGTGTTCCCTGTTACTTACAACTCTCTAAACTACTGCTACACACTAAACTAGGGCTTCCTCATGCATACAACCGTATAAGTATCCCCATACTCTCTAAAATATGTCACAACAAAGGAAACTTATTTGAAGAAAAAAGTAAATCTCTGGAGCAAACAGACGTAGCCAGCGTAGAGCGTACGAGACCCATGTGTGAACTCATCTCTTAAATCATTAGAATGCACACGCATCGACTTCCTAACTAACTTTAAGTTTCTTATGCTAACTCCTCATCCAAATCAACCCAAATACTTCATAGTCTACTTTCTTCCTCCAGCAAAAGTCAAATACGGTCTGAAACAAAAAGTCTAGTCGACTAGTCCCAAGTCTTTAGAGTCTTATAGAGTTCTAGATAAAAAATCAAAGTCTTTTTTACTTCAAATGTCATCTGAGAAAACTGGCATATTTTCTGTAATATCCACCGAGAAAAGGGAAAAGTTCGGGAGAGATAAACTTGCGTAAAAAGAAGTATCCCTAAAGTCGAACACGATAAGCCTGCCAAGAGTATAATTTACCTTTAAACGTAGTTAGTAGTTTTGGATGTTAGATCCTTGTGATCCTACTACTCCTCCTCCTCATCCAAAAGACTTTTTGCTTGGGGAAAAAGTTTTCAGACTTGTGGGCAAAAAATGTAACCCGGGTAGTTAATACCAAAGAAGTGTATACTGACTGCATGGCACCGGCAATGCAATGCACATATACAAGAAGTTCGGAAGGAGGAAGCAAAAAAGCAGTTAGTGCCAGAGATTGGGCACAAGTAAGCAAATCTTAAGTTAAAAAAACCATATCAAAGTTCAGAACAGAGGTCATGTTTCTCCAGCAAGAAAAAACTTGACTATTAACGACGATTGCACATACGAAGTCTTTAATAGTAGCAGCACACAAGCAAAGACTTTTCTTTCATGGCTCGGATCATTAAGCAACCTTATATGTGTGGTATGCATGCACCAACACAATGTTTGCACTTTTTGAGTTCCTCTAATACTTTTACTATTCATTACTCACTTCACTACGAACGAAGGATAAGTGGTGTGTGTGTGTGTGAATGTGTATGCACTTTGAAATGCTCCGTTAAAGTCTATACACTAAATTATACTTTCTTCCTCCAGTTGCCAGTATACACACTTGTATGTGTATATATTTATATGAAGTTTCTGCTTATCAAATCCAACAATCACACCACATTAAGCTCCTTCCTTCCACTTGTGTGTGAGTGCAAATAACCTCCCTGTGATTCTTTGTTTTTTCTTCCATAATTTGAAAAATGCCCTGGAGAGAGCGGAATAACCTACACTTTCTCTCCATAAGGCTTTTCCTTCCTTCCGAAGTATTCATTGCATGACCCAGGACATATCTCGCAGCAAAAGAGCAAATATAATTAGTAACTTAGCTTCTATGCGCTGCAAGACACTCTCTGCATATTTGCACGAAACAAGAATTGAGTGCAGTAGTCTACTTTACTTAATACTTTGGTACTTTCCTGCCGGAATATAAATTAAGTGCGGAACTGCCTCAAAGAATTGCAGGGAAGAATGGAAAGTGGGCAATAATTTTGACGGAAGGAACATGACATGACTGAAAGGAAAAACACAAAGCAGTAAAACAAATTGTATCATTTCACGAGCAACCCAATCGTCAATTAGGATTTGGAGTAATCCGCAGAACAAAAAATTTTATTGCATTTATTTTATTTGCACACAAAGTGAAGGGAATGAGAGAAAAGAGAGAAAGTATAAAGTCCTAATAAAAGTGACTTAATAACACACATCGAGTTCGTTTGACTTGCGAAATCTTGCAGAAACTGGAGAAACAACGGCTTTTACAACACACATTGTGAATATTTAAAGTAATGATGATGGTAATGGTTATGATAATGGATGGGAATAACTTCAACTCTCACTCCATAATCGAAAGAATCGACAGTTCTCCACACGAAAGAAATTGTTCTACCAATGACCCAAGTCAATCAACTTCCAGCTACAGAGTATACCGATGTAGTAAGCAAATACATCCGGAATCCGGAACACCGGTTCCAACTTCCAATCTTACATATTTCTTGGGAATATGCACGAATACTCAGAAAGTATACACACCTCTCTCCTATATTCTTCCGGTATCCGGTCAACGAGAACAGAACGGGAATCGTTAAAAAAATGTACAAGGTTACACGTAGGGACTTGAGTAGAAAATGAATAGTAGTTAAATTATGAGTTAAAGTTTAAAAGAGCCTTAGTGTAAATCTTGCATTTTTGAAACTCCATAAGTACTTTTACATTAGAAGAGTTTGTGACGGCTATGATATCATTTAACCCATCACTCAATGCACGAAAGTGGGCGAAGAAGAGAGATTGTTGCATGAGACTTGCACATTTAATTCAAGAAATAATAACATATACCTATAGTACCCACATTCTCAAACATGCTAACCGACTCTACACAAACATACCTACACGTATAATAGCTACACTACACATTCACTTTCAATAAATTACAATCTTTCATTTCCCACCAACTTGTTCTAGAATGAAGTATGTTCTACGAGGAATTTTAAAATAAATCTTTATCAAGCATTACAAACTAAAAGCAACTAGCGACTCTACACAAAAAAGTCTAGGGCTTAAGAATGTGGAATGTGCAACAAATCTTGTAGAAGAAAGTGGAGAAAACAAAATAATTGTATGCTTAGGTAGGTGTAAAAATAATATTGTTTCAAGTCACACAACTCAAAAACCATGTTCCACATTGGAATAAAAGTTTATCTGCAATCAATGGAAGAAAGTGTGACTGGAAATGCTTTTTGGGTGAGTGACAACCTTCTCGCACTTTTCATACAGTTGCACTCAAAATCTAAATTATGGGGCAGTTATTTCTTGCTCAAATTAATTTCAACTCTTCTGAGGTACTCAAGTATAAAAACTGTACTGGTTGTTGTGCAATTCTGAATATTTCAGGTTATCGAGGACAACCTTAAGCTTCCTCTGTTGAACTCTTTACTTGACTTCTACACACGCAGTTTTCAATTTAATCTCTCAATTTGGAATTTAATTTAGTTCACAACTTCAAAAACTTTTGTACAATTGACTTTTCAAGATGACTTGAATGTGTGCACTTGTAACTTGTATTAGAAAAAGGCTGAGCAATTTATTTACCGCAGTGAATGCGTCATTTTTATTCTTAACCTTCAATATGTTCAACCCTTAACAAATCTAATTTCAAATGTTGCACTGGTTGCTAAATCCAGCCCAGACTTTGCTTGAATAAATGTGCTTTATTATTTCCTTCAAAACCAAACTGTCTTGAGATTGTTTCCAACTTCACCCGTGGATCGAGTGGTGCATCACGTGCAGCCAGGAGTCATCATAAGAATAAGACTATGTGTATACGCTTCTTTAAGAACCTTCTTCCTCATCCTTATTATTTTCCTCTCTTAGATTTTTCAAGGAAAAGTCATATTTTGTTCCGTCGTAAAGTGAGATTCTAGTTGAGACAGGGTGCAAAAAAGAACGTCCACTTCCGCTAAATTGACAAGAAAAGTGGATGGTTTCGAACGATACAAACTCCTATTTTCTGCTTCACTCTCTTTACTCGTGACTTGTGTCGTTTTGTGTCCTTCGGGATTATTTAACTACACGAAGAATCTCCTCACTTCTCCTTAAAGATCTCTGGGGTTCACCACAAAATCCATGAATTTTAAGGGGAGAAAAAGTAGGAAATCACTTCAAACTTAGTTTTAAGCATATGTGAAAAATCCTTCTTCCATCTCACTACTACAAAACTGAAGCATATTATGTAACTGTAACTGTACTGCTTAAACTAAGCATCACATCTCCCTTTTACACATGTCACAATGAACCTCAAAAGCTCAAGCACCCAGGAAAACGTAAGAGAATACAAAATGCAACTCTACAATTGCCACATTTCCAGGCAAGTATCACACAAAACAAAACACCCACACAACTTTCAATCTATTTCTACTTTTAGACGGAATGCATTAATTACTCTAAAATATTGTCTTTCTCCACTAAATTCCTGACACGCGCGGTTTCACACAATCCATTCCCATAAATTCCCATAAATATTAGAGCATCAGTGGAATATTCGTGGAGAAGCTTTTAGTGACTATCCACACATCATGAGTTCCATGCGTAAGAAACAGTCATAATAATAACCCATCCATACTTCTCCGGAGATTCCCATAAGCCCCGAAATGTCATATGGATCAAAATCCCATTGGAATGTGTTCACATCATCATTCGAAGTAGAATTCATGACTGCCTAGAAGAAGAAGGGAAACACCCTTTCATCATTGTGGGATCAAAATACACACGCTGCTGCTAGTAGAATGCTGAGAGGCTTATTACTCGGAAGGAAGACAACTACTGGAAACATCCCTGCGACGAACCAACCACCCTGAAACGAAGGATGATAAAGCCTTTTTATACTGAATCTCTATTTCTGTTTTGGATGACACTCATCTGTTTTAGGAAAGATGACATAACAAATATATATCAACATACCACACCACCACTTGAATCTCTGAAACCCTGAGCTCCTGCGGTAGAACCTTTTTTGTGCTTCACTTCATGGAGACAGTCTGGAGAGATGAACCCAAACACAAATTAATAACCATCTAAAGTTGCCTATGCCCCAAGTGAGTTGTCACAACAGTTATTCCATGCAGACCGTGCTGACAACCAAATCAGTTACAAAGACACACACGGACTAATTTGTATTCCAAAATTGTTTGATTGCTCCGTCTCACCCGGAGAGGAGTCAAAGGATGAAAAGTTCCTTTTAAATCTTCTTGAATAAACTTCTCTCATTCCTTGAACAAACACACATACACACAATATAGCGCTATACACTTCCTACGTATGCATCACATTAAAAATTATGTTTCCACACGCATTCCACTGTGTCACCACACCGTGGACATGTTCCTTTTTTCCACCCATCAAATACCAAAGCAATTTATGACATTGGATGACGAACATGATGAAGAGATCCATCTGCTCAACCATACAAAATACTCAAAGTCGAATATGAAAATCCACAGATCTATTGCACCCCTTGCTCCTCAGCTTACAATCTTTCTTAACTCTCTTCTTAACCCTTTCACATCGAGTCATTCATTTATTCATTGCTACACACACAAGCGAAAGGAAGGAAAAGACCAATCTGCCAACTCCCAAAGAACTACTAAACCGGATTCACCCAACTAATATCGTTTGTATGGACACGCGATCAATTACCCGGACAAACAACAGACACACTCACTCACAATCAGACTTAATATTACATGGGACTTTATTTTAATCCTGTCCCCATCTGTAAAGATAGCAATAGTTCGAATATCTCGAAGGATAAATTATGACTTAATAATTGCCCCGTTCAGAAGCTCACTAGTAGCAAATTACTTAAGAGAAATTCAACTGTCTCAATTTTTCTCATAAAACCATACAAATATGGAAATCAGTCTTATCACAAAACCCGATCTGCTACTCTCTCCCAAATACGGCGTGCTTTTCTTCCCCTCACATGGCCTTAACCTTAACATTCAAGTAGAATTGTAGAATATATATTACACACAAAAGTTTTGCATGCAATGGTAAGCAAAAAAGAGTGACCGACCATATGGAAAAATAGGCGAATATACAAACTAAGCCGTCCTCTGAGACTTTGAGCGTTTCTGTCCATCATCTTATCAATCCACCTAATCTCTACTTTCTAACAACTTATTTAACTCCTGACCAAAATCCTGAGAGTCTGTGTGTGCATCTTATTAAAACTATTTTCCTGGGGGAAACGAAATGTTGTTCCAATTTTTTGCTCTATTGCCTGCTCAGTGCAAATTCACTCTCGTCTCATTATAATTTCCAGAACGACCTTCTTCCGTCCATGCAACATGGACAATTGGACAAATAATCCTGGAGGAATTGCTTCTTCCACACATCTGCGTGCGTAAATATGCATCCACATACGCAACTCCAGAAACCTCCAGAATAGGCCAGACCCTATCTAGCATGAAATTAATTGCACTCCTCATAAAAAAGCAACATGATCATTCATTTAAAAATTTGCATGTTACATTCTCTAAGCACGAAATCAAATAAATTATACATTTTCCCGTGATAGTTTCAGTAATACAAACCAACTCAACCAACCCTCATTTGTCGTTTCCCTTTTTACTCATCGTTAACTCACATTTAATTATATTGTTTTGTATGCTTTGCCCTATTGACTTCATTTATTGTCATTGGACCCGACAATCTACAAATCAATTAAGACTAAGTGGCTCCTCGCACACCATTTCAATGTATTTTGCAACCAGCAATAATTATTCTAATTATTGTTTCACAACTAAAATGCCATCTCCTTCAATGTTCTTTATGAATTCCTCTGTAAGCTTACCCACACGTCTTTTTACTCCTAAAAAGCCATGAATTCACCTGAGACAGGTGAAACATTTAATGTATGCACACAAGCATCCCTTCTTGCAAGAAGTGTCTGGAAGATGAATGTCAGGAATAAGCGTAAAAGACGGAGAGAGATAATTTTAGGCTCAAGTTCAAGACACAAATCTTTTTTTCTTGTCTCTATGCCTGTCAGTTTCACCTGAGTGCACCCCACTGATCAAAATATCTTGTAAAGTCATTTCGAACATATCTACCTACATAGCTACTACTTTAACTTTATGTACGGATTGCCACCGCCACAAATCTCCGGGTCAAAGTCGCTTTCTATCAGAGGAAAGAGAGAGATGACAATGCATTAAAGATGAAACTACTATCATAAGCTCCAACGTTGAATTTGGATGTGCGGCTTGGTACAAGTCTCTAATTTGTAAAGTGAAGAAGGGAAAAATGTCATAAAATCACAAATTACATTGAAAGCTGTATAGATGATCATCGCGACAGCAATAAACATTTCCACGTAATTTCAGCCACAAACTGGGTAAAAAACTGCACAACCTTTAAATAGAGCGATAAGATGTGCAAGTAAGTATACACGGATCCATTTAAATAGAACATCCACTTGGTGGAAGTTTAGTCATATCGTAACAACGCTTCTGTCCTCGTCTTCTTCACCTGCCGACATCATTCAACCATGCCGGATTGGAACATGCAGCTCAGCAGCAGCAGAAGGAGTGCGACACAAAGCCACGGATACAAATACACAACATATATTTTTCATATAGAGAGACACCCCACCACGTGAATCACAATAATTCCTCCACTTGTTACATTCCGTCAACCATATCCGGCTCACTCACTCATAATAATAATCATCCTCATAAACTCATGTAAATCTCGAAATGCATATCAAACACTTCCGAGCACGAGTCAACCAAAAAGTCAAGCTGTTCTTTTCTCCAGCGGCAATCATACGTGCCTACTTATGCCATATCTCTTTCCCCTTAACCTCAAAATCGATTATTTGCACAAAGATCAAGATACCCAAATGAAACTACCTTTCGACCACCTGGATTACCTCTGCACACAAAAAATGATATCTCTCTCTCTTCGTCCTAAATTGATCCAGAAGGCAAGATGACACGCGTTGCAGGCACAAAAACACTTTCTGTTTCATCATCATCCCTCCCTAAACTACTTGGCTCGTGTCTTTCTAACCGAATCTAACTGGTGTGATTCTAAAACTCACGTCTTCTATAAAGTCAAAAGTACCTCTACGTTCCTCCACACAACTCTTCCTGTTGTCTCCGATACGGATATTTTAAGTTTAAACTAAGAAGATGATTATACTCAAAAAGAATAAAAAGCACACCGCAAGACGACCTTCATCCTTGGAAGAATTCACACTCAACACCCGACCAACAATCATCTTCATCAAGAAATGTGTGCAGGGATGATGGAAATTTGAATTTTTAACTATACAAGAACAATCCCTTTGAATGTCAAGAAACAAGAATAAAAGTTCACTACACCAGAACAACTAGTCTTCTTCTTATTCTCCATCGTGCATTTAAACAAATTATGCATGCACTATAATAATTCTTAAGTACGCAACGAACTCAAAAGTTCTCTTTGGCTATGCTGCTCCCATTTCACCCTATGCAGAGTGTGCACTATGTTATTATGA
>JAQGAC010000725.1:0-20030 GCA_034696585.1 Isotomurus maculatus
AATTATTCCAAACCCTGAAGAACCTTAAGGGTTAAGTAAATTATCTGGGCTTCCAGAATCTGCTTGGCGTAGGTTTCATGTTTGTCAGTGTTTGCTTGCTCCAAAGTTCATTCTTTTTTCATTTATCGCTGCTAATAAATTAAACTTCATGATATGCATATTATGTTGCCTCTAATGTTTCTTTTGGTGCAACCGTTTGCTGTTAAATCATGAAACGTTTCGAAAAGAAGTAAGTCGTTTGCATAGTTTTCTCCACACTTCTAATTTAAATATCATTTGCTACGAGCTTCGTTAACTCGAAATGATTAGCAGCTAAGGTGCTATTTAGCTTATAGGAGTAAATGATGCGTTCGGCCAGCTGACCGTCTGTCTGTCTGAGAGTGTCTTGGTTTAGTCAAAAACCTGAGCTGTGGCTTTAAAAGTGTACAGTGTGTTAAAAAAGTTACCGCATCTTGGCTGCTTGAAACAAAAATTCTACGTTAATAATAGAAATTTAATTTGCATATGAGCAAAATCCAAGCATGCACAATTCACTGAATTTTGATAGTAGGTGCAACTCGTATGCTTTATACCCAAATGATAAAACCTTTTTTGCTGCCATAAAAAATCGTTCAGTGAACATTTAAAGGCAATGTTGACCTTAGAAACACGAGGTACGCACGTTTCGAGGAATCATGTTAATGTATGTTCGGGACATGTTTAATGAGTCTTTATCCGACCAAGCTCAGATTTTGAACTAATGGAGCGTTGCAGAAATGATTGTGTCTGTCAAAAATTTTCGCTTTCTTTGTTGACGGCGAAGTCCTTGGAGGGTGATTAAGCATTTTAATTAAGGCAAATTTTGCAAAATCCTTTAGCAACTGCTAATCAATCAAAGCAACCTGAATTTCTAAACACATCGAGGAAACGGTTTTTTAGTCAACTCTGCACGCAGCCGCACTGAATTGGAGAACTTCCAGAGGAAAGTATTATGTAAACTGGCACATTTTGTCTTCGAGTATCTGCTTGCAGTAGATTTTTATTATAGTAACATATACAAATCGAAGCCCAGAACTGATGAGGCGAAACTCCAAACGTAGATGTATGTGGGAGAAAGATAATCCGTATGTCAGCAGTATTGTTTGTTTTCAGGAAAATGTGCAGCTGCCAACTCAGAAGATGTTGAAAAACTGCCTGGTTACAACCAGCATGCAATCCAAGGTAATTCAATTTGTGACGTCTTTGGCTCATGCAATATAATGTGTTGCCTATTCTGCAAAAGTGGTTTTATGTTAAGGTGCTTCTTCAAGCAACACAACCAAAAAAATATTTGACAAAACTTCTTTTTCAACCTCGACAGAGATTACAACTACTGAAGCAATCCACGTGCGGAAAGGTGCGTAGCTAAAATTTCGGTAGTGTTAAGTGATATATTTAGATTTAATCACAAGCCGGCAAATCCAGGACTCAATTTTTGAGTTTTTTTCGCATATTTGAGTGGTTTACTTACTAAGTAATTTATTAGACGTCGTTTGCGCATTTCTCTACAACCAATGGTTGTACGATTATCAAGACTATTTATTAGAAAATTCCAAAATCAATAGTGAAGTCGTAATTGAAATTATTCAAATTGAGATCCCGGGAGTCACGTTTTTGCCAAAATTGAAGGTTTGAATCAATATTCATTATTTAGCAAAAATACAAGGACTTGTGTTTTTTTGGAATTGTTGCATTTTTTTGATTTTGGGTTTTTGACACTTTTCTAACTGCGCCTGTTAAATTTAGGGCCATAAAGCTAAGCATCAAAAGCACATCAGTCAGGTGATGCGCTGCATTTATTGAAAGCCTTTTGCAGCAATCGGCATGCTCCTTGCTTCAAACACATGCAAAGACTAGTTTGAACGGCAAGTTATTCGAATCCAAATAAAAGTATATTACTTCCTGTTGCATAATGCAATGGAAAATCACACACATTTAAACGTGTATGGTTTTCATTAAATAATGAAACATTGAATAGAATAATAGGTGAAACCTCTAGGCTGATGAAATAGAAAGGATATTATAATATTGGTTCAAAACTTCAAATCATAAAAAAGCTTGACATTCTTTTAAAAACTATAGGAATCAATCTAATTTACTCAAAATACTGTTCTTTATAGATGGAAATCAATTGGACAAAACTAATTCTAGTCACCTTGATGCGTCTGATCTACCCAGCCAATATGATAGCGACAAAGGTTCATCGCAAATCAGCAGTAGTCTCTCTCGGCAAGATTTATTGAATTATGAGCCACGACCATCCCTGGATGATCAAACAAATGACAGTGATGATGATGACTTAGCCGACTTGATAGAAAAAAATTAGTAAATTGACTGAATCCTTTGCAATTCATTGCGGTCGATTCAAGCTGTGGTTGTGTTAACTATACGCTTTTTAGTTGATAAGTTATTCTGATAGAACTGTTCCTGTGACAGCAATTAAACTCTTATGAACTTATTAGATTATGATTTAGCATTTATAATGCTTGTGTAAAATATCAAAATAGTTGGTATTCTTAGTTTCTGCAGACACAAGCTGTTGTATTTCTTACATGCATGTGAAAAAATTGTTCTCCCCTGTGTAAGCTCCAACCAATTTTATAGTCAAACTTTGTACCTTGATTTAGCAATTAGAAATTTGCGATTTGCGTCGTTTGTATGACTTTTCGGTTTTACAAGTTCACGATAAATGCACGGAGTTTAATTCAATCTATTCGCAAAAATTATCCAAAAACCAGACGAAGCATGAATATATTGCAAATTTCCAAGGATTTGCGGGTACTGATTAGTGAGCTAAGCCCGTTACAGATTACGTACCATAGACATATAGAGAATAGATGGAGCGGTGTGGGTCATCTCCGTATGTATTTGTGTACCACCATGCTTAAATAATGACTGTTTGAAAAGACCAAGATTCATTAGCAACTTGCTTTGTTGGTTTCATAATATATAGGGAGACGATGTGTAACATATGCACATGATTTATGCTTACAATCTGATTATGGGATGCATGGATTCCTCTTGGAAATTTATCATTGAATAAATATTATGATATTACTATTATTGCTAAACGTATGCCTTGATTGAATCCCTCTCCTTAAAGAAAAGGATTATCTCAATATTGCAAGATAGGGTTCACTTACATTTAACGGAAAAGTGTTCAGCGTTCTTAAGGGTCCAGGGTTTTCGAAGCCCAGGTATTCGCTTTTAAAGAATGTACAAGGACATTTTTGATATTCAATATTTCGCAATTCTGAGAGTGTGCGGGTACAATTTTAAGTTCGTTACAAAGCTTTTTATTCAATGATTAGTTTACGATCTTCAAAATTTCCAAAACTTCAGCTTTCGGCAATTCCGATGTTACCATGAACCTGTATATGCATATCGTTAACTCCAGTTAATGAAATTGTTTGTTAATTTTATCGTTTAAGTCTTATACTTGCTCTTTACAAACTTATGGATATGTTAGAAATCTTGAGAAGTTTGTGCATACGACAAAATTAACCTCAAAGAATTTGGTTAACAATTCCCTGAGTTATCACCAGTCAAAAATGTGGACCTTACGCTGAATACCCCTGTATATCTAAATATTAGGTCCACCAGAATTCTTTGAAAAAACCCCGTAGTCACCATGCTTTAGAATGTGCAATAATTTTAATTTTAAATATAAAGTACGTGTTGCTATGAGCCATATGTAAATGAGCCGCAAATTAATAGACAAAGTGTAGTCAAGTGTAAGATTCGTGAAAGATACCGTCACTTTCATAAACTAATTAATTTTACAAATAAGGCATACTCCGCCATTGTGAGCGTGTACATTTAGCTAGAATCTTGAGATTCTGACAGACACAGTACTCACACTAAGGACCTTATCGGCCAAGAACTACCCTAGCAAGACCCTGAACAATTCTTTTGAGATTCTTTGTGCACGCACTTAAGCTCCGTTTCTAGGGCTGGTGTATCTGCTGGCATTTTCGTTTTGCGTTCTTAAAATGCACCCCTCACTGGTGCAACATTGGTGCAATAGAAAAATAATTGTATCAAGTTAACTAATTTCTGAAAATCCGTCTTTGAGGGCTTAAGCACTTGCCAGGAGCGATTTAATCATGAAATCAGAATTTACTTTCAGATAAATGCAACAAAATCGCTTGTTCCAGAAGGCTGCAAAATTTCAAGGTTGTAGCTCCTGTAGCAATTTAGCATACATCCAAGAAGTTGGACGGACGGTCAGATGCACACATTATGTAATCCTATAAGCCCAAAGATACCTGGGCTAAAAATTAACGAATATTGCAAGATATAATCCAAATAGCAATAACAGCTATCACGAGTGCCCAGTAGCCGTTTGTGCAAAGGTGCAAATTCGTTTACGACAATAAACAAACAAGGTTTCTACTTGGTTTCTATCACTATACATTTTGCTCAAAATTCGTTTGAAATTGTTAAGCTTCGATCGTTTTCAATTCGGATGACAAGATAAGAATCCGAGAAGAAAAGCACTGCAGAATCCCTAGAGCAGTTCACAGCTTAACGTAAGCACTGAGCAAGTAATAATTATATTCCAGTAATGATTACAATAGCATTTCTTGATCAACCACAAGCCGATGCGTCTCAAAAGTATTCATTATCCTGTACTGCAAATTTAACTTCTGGATGTAAACTGATTTGGAACGGAATGATTCCTCCAGTGGTTCAAACGCAGAGAAGTTCCAACGCACAAAATATTTTTTTTGGATTAACATGTAAGCACTCTGAACTGCATTCATAAACGTCGTCTGCCTGTTGAACAAAAACGCTTACCATAGCCGAGTCTTCGCAAATTTGTAAAACATGGCAAGTAGTTACCTGAAATTACTCTTGGGGACTCTGCATACATATGTACTCCATTGCTCATGAAATTATTCAAAGTTGCAGGGATCCATAACAAGTTTAATAACAACAAAAGCTCAAATTCTGGTCTTGAACTAGACAGAAAGATTTTGGATTTTTGCCTCACCTAAGAAAAATGATTCCAGAATTCCTACCTGCCTATTAACCAATACAATGATTTGCATACTGCGATAGGAAAAATCCCAAATGCTCTTAAAGAATGTATTACTGCCAAGTTCACTACAAAATTTATGCGTCGGTACCCAATGCGCAGTTATGCAAATCTGAGGGTATTCTTAAGGATAATATTAGTAATATTTTCTTGTTCTAAGTTCTACGTTTTCTTACTGTCTTTTATATTACTAGCTATCTATAGATCCTGCTAAAGTACTCAATTATGCTACATGCTCAATACCTTCTTCTCCTGTGTGTATTATCTATACCTTGATTACTTGATTTATGCTGTAACCTGATCATGAGATGCAACCACTCTCCTGGGAGATTTATCATGGAATAAATATTATTATTCCTATTAATAGTATCAATCATTGGAACTTTGGCACATAGAGAAGGCAATAGAAACATGTACGAAAACTTTGCACATCTCTATATGACCTTTTTGCTTGCAGTCACTATGGCAATTGCTAATTTCCCTGCCGAATAAGAAGTATTGCAAAACAAATGAATTTCAGAAATTTGAATTATGTTCTCACAGAAGCTCTCTATCGATGCACATTGTCAAATACCCATGATTATTACATACAGCAGCTAAAACTGTAAGCTCTTGATAACAAATGCAACAAAAAAATGAAGGGTCAATCAAAATAAATCATAGCAACTCACCGGTGTCTAGAAAGTCTAGATTTTATCAAAGAAATAACAAAAGCTTGAGCCTAAAACAATACACACTTTAATGTTGTAACAAAAGAGGATCTGAAGTAGTATGGGATAGGCCAAAAAGAACGAACAGTCCGAGGTACGATATCGGGACCCCCTAATACCCGGTTAGGTGCTCCACCAACTGAGCCAACTGCTGTCGTATCGCTTTCCATACTCCCATCACTCTACTCGTTTGTCCTGGTTCTTGGTTACTGCTAGAGGTACTGCTGTACCTATCCTACCCTCGCATTACAATGTATTCAAATTAGCCGTAGCTTTAAATATCCATATTACGATTCCCAGTCAAAGATGAAATCTGAGCCAAAGTTTCAGGAATGAAATAACACAGCTTGAAGTTCAGGTCGTTAGTGTCAAATTCTGTGTCCATTGTAACTTCCTTGCTGTTTCTAACAGGCATTTGGGATCAAGTCAATATATGTAATACTTAAATTGCGAGTATAATTTGGTTGTTATAAAAATTCTTACTGAGCCAAGTAAGCTCGAATATCGTCAGATGCCTTCTTAAGCCCATGTCGTTCGGCAAGTTTTCCTAGCGCCAAGGCATTTCTCAACGTGACACCTTGGATCAAGTGTGAGTCACAATGTTTCTTCAGGGACTCGACCTTGTATTGAACAAAAGAAAGACATAACCAATTATATTTCTGCAGTTAAATTTGCATTGGCAAACTGGCGTAATTAAATTATAATACCTTTTCAGATGCGTTTGCAAGTTGTGGGAGTGACTGGATCCACGACGAATCTCTAAACCTTCCACAATACAAGTAAGAAATGAGATGCTCCAGCGTCTTAGGAGGAATGTCGGATAACTCCAGGATGTTTCCTTTGATTTCTTCCACGTTATTCTCAAACATCTGACAAAAAATGGGGCTTCGAACTAAAATGTTGGAAAATCTAAGTCGTAAAATTATCGTAGAAAGCCAGAACACATGTTTTCACCCAGTGGTACAGACGGTGAAAGACTTACCTGCAAGAATCGCTCTGTGACACCGGAAAATTTGCGATGCTCCTACGGAAACCTTAACTTCCTGAATTCAAGACACATTTGACACCCCTTAACCTGAGAAACACATCAAAATTATTGACAATGCCACAGGAAAGTAAGTAGCCCTCGTCAGTAATATAAAAAGACTGCCGATTTAAGTCTTGATAAATGATTACTGTAATGATCAGCTTTACTACTAACGTTTTCGTTTTCGAAACATTTCGGCAAATGTGTACTGAATATATTTTACTACAATATTAACATCGGAACTGCCAAAGCAATGGGACTGCGTAACGTCATCTCATGATAAATTTCAAATGCCACCAATATGAGGTGAAACGGGAACAATAAAAAATTCATTGTGGATAATTTAATCACAGCTTGTTGCTGTTAAAACCGATACAGGTTTGAGAATTGGGTTTTGTGTGTTCTATAATCTTAGGTGACATGTACAGTGACTGCCTGGTGTCACGGTTGCGTCTTAAATATATTCTTGCAAAAACATCACATTGGGTTGTGTACGAGGTACTGACGAGGATATTCCAAGTTTGACAGTGTAGGCAGTGGATTAGCCGTATACAAAGATGGTTGTGTAATCATATCTTTGGAGATACCGATTGAGTCCTTGTGGAGTCTGATAGAGTGTACACAGTTGTTGTATCGCCTATTTGCTGCTGTTGCTTGACCAACAAGGAAACTAAATAATGGCATAGATTTGAATTTCTCCCGTTTTAATTATTGTTTCAGTCATATAGTCAAATACTCTTATGAATATCAAAATAACAGGGTCTCCTCATATACCCAATCTTACTAATCTGTACGGATAGACGCATCATTCATAGTTTTTTTAGTACTATCCAAGCTAAAGCATTGTGCGTTTATGGCACAGTGCGCAAGCAAACCTTTTTCATTCTTGAAGCTGACAGGAATATTTGGAGGGGGCTGGAGAGGCAGGAGAAATTATACATACCCAGGAAAAAATAGAATTGAAGCTTAGTCTTCTCGTGGAATCAACGCAGAAACATACTGTGTTTATTGCAGAATTCTGCGGTTTCGAGGACAAGGACTGTGTGTAAAGTTTATCCTGCATTCTTTGTCGCTGAGGACGTAACTAAGGTTGGTTTTCATCGTCAACGGTAAGGTTTTTTTTTCTAAACGTGGTTACCTATAATTCTTGATTTGAAAAGAAAAACTTTGGAAGGAACTATTAGTACGTAGTCGATAGTCTGCATGTTAGCTAACTTCTCGAAATTATACCTTAAGTCGGACAAACGCAGTCTTTTCACACACTTTTGTCCTTAGCACCCAGTGAGTTTGGGGGTCAATCTTAGATTTCCTAATTTATGCCCAATTGATACCGTTTTACAGAAAACTTGGAAATGGCGTTTACGGCGCCAGTTGTGGTTGTTGCACCATTAAATATTACCTTTCAATCCTAAAACCACAGTGCGACAGGCGTACTGAACGATGAGACTAAGTGAACATTTATATCAGCACAGGATAGTATGGCCAGCATAGGAGAAGTTCCTAATAGATACATTATTTGACTGGTACTAGTTTCGTAGTTTTAAACAGGAGTTGCTTATTTTTATCAAAGTTTCTTAAGGTACTGTAGCTTAAGAAACACCCATAGAATAAAGCCAACTGAAAACGTATTTATCGTTCCTTATAACAAATTAATTGTTCGATAAATTCGATAAATTCTTCGATAAATACGGATGTCTTGATTTAGAATAGTCCTAATTTTGATACCTTTTTATAGGATATCTGAACGAATCAACAAACGTTATTATAACTAAATCTAAGAATTTCTGGAGGCTGATTTAGTCTTAATATGCTTTTATTAATTGTATAGCAAATATTTTGATGCTTCCAGCCCAAGTTGGGAAGCTGGGTTAGGTTTGCTAGGCGCTCTTCGGTAACTTTCTTGTAGGAATTAGCACAAGCGACAATAGCTGCTGCAAGATCTCCTTACTAAACATTCCTCCCTAATCTTTATCTTTCCAGATATGCAGATGTAAAAACTGCGAAATTCTTTGCAAGATGAACCATGTTCTGTAATACTTTGCAAAATTTGAATCAGGAACAACTAAATATGTTGCAAGGAATTCTAGGAAAAGAAGTCTTGTACATTGCCATGATTCAAGTAAATTCTAAATACGTAGCCGTGCCGCAGTCAATTTAAAACTTCAGCAATTTTGTATTTTGCTTGCGTGTACTATTGTAAACACCAACGAGCATAAATAGGGGAAGTTCTTTTGAGCAAAAGCTACAAATAGTACTAAGGAAAGTACTCGTAATCTTGTAGCCCTTAATTTGAATACCTAAACGCTCAACGGGAATAAGATTTCATATGCTCAACCGTCATTTGCGCAGTGGCCAACTACCAAATTCCATAGGTTCTCCAATCACTTAAAATTAATGCAAATAGGTTTCCATTGCTTACCATGTCCAAGAATAACTATAAACGTAATGTTTTAATCAAATCGAGCTTTACATGCATAATTCAATAAATCACTGAGGTTGCGGTCAGATAGAACATAACGCACAAAAGTATTGCGCAATCGCGTGATGCAAACCTTTTAAGTACCTTATGTATTGTTTAGAATCAGCTTTTGAATCCCTTGCTTTTTGCATAAAAACTCCAAATCCACTTACTACCAGCGAACTTTAAAAACCTCAATCAGTTGATTGAATAGTAACTATAGTCAAGCTGTTGGATATATTTGCAAAAATTTTCAACATGCGCACTTAAGCATCCTTAAGAATATGAAGCAACTTCTAATTTAGCATGGTATCTTTTCTTTTAGTTGCTTGTGGAAAACGAACCAGGAAACATCAATTTGGGGATTGAAGAATATACGACATGGAAACCGCGGAACAACAAGTAAGTTTGCTCTGGATCGAAGGCTTCCGCCCCCTTAGTCAGGAACATTTAAAGATATTAACTTCAGATCTTAGTTTTGAAAAATTAGTCGCGTGACTTTCATTGGCTAATCGAGATAATCTGTATGTTCCTGAGACAATCACTATTTGGG
Source organism: Isotomurus maculatus (assembly GCA_034696585.1). NCBI lineage: Eukaryota > Metazoa > Arthropoda > Collembola > Entomobryomorpha > Isotomidae > Isotomurus > Isotomurus maculatus. Next base: position 9,808 of record JAQGAC010000725.1, read on the forward strand.
CGAACCAATATCTGCTTTAACTTAACCAAATATTTTTAAATCACCTTAGTAAACTTTCCCAAGCTCATCGACCTTATTTTTTCTGCAGCCAAGTAAGTAAATTTACAGAGTCGCAAGGATTGTGTTCAATTAATTGGCAAAATTAGCTGGATTTGGTTATCAATCGGATTATCCTTTAAGTTAACGAATCCTGTATCAAAAACTAAACATGATAGCGTGTTTATTGTTCTTTAAAATTTCCTTCAGGCTAAACCAAAACAGACAAAGATTTTTTGAAGTAGAATGATTGGCAGGTTTGAAATTTGTTTGAAAAAAGGAGGTACTACTTGTAGTTTTTTGGTTGCCATATTTAGTAATTGGGTCGCATGAAACCTTAAACAGCACCCATATACCTGCAAGGTTGCTCAAGATACAGTATAATTTAATCAATTTGAAAAATAGAGGCGACACATCAAGAGTAAACCTTTGGTACTAAATTACTGGGGTTTCCATGATATGGTTGGTGTAGATCCGTTACAATCCTTTATATGGATTTTGTTAGGGTATCTTCCCAAAATCCCTAGTCATCTCGCAGCCGTTGATAGATTAAGTCGTTACTATATTTTTTTTAGTAATGAAGTGTGGTACCACTGAATGCCTGGATGTGTTTCCTTAAGGCTACTCGTGTATAAGCGTGTTGGAAGTCAGAATGTTTTGCTATGTTTGAGCATAGTTAATCCACTATCATCCGCATCCTTCATCTGTTATTTAGCGTTTGAAACCATCAAATATTTGCTTTTTACATATAGAACTGAATATTAAGAATCACAGTTCAAGGTTGCCTTCAATCATTATTTTTTTTATTCGACTATGTAACACAAAGTCTTGCGGATTTGAAAGATGCATAAACGTTTACTAATATTGGCACTCGGCCAATGAAATTACTAAAATCAAATGAAGATCTTTCCAAACAATTCTTCGGTGCTAACTGGGTGGCAACATGTTACAGCTTAGGCCTCTGACATTTTTCTTGATTCGAGGTATGGGCTTGATGTGCAAAATGAATGTGTACTAGGTATTTGAAGCAGTACATCTCTATGTTTTGAATTTGCCAAGGTAATTGGGGTCTATTGACCTCAATACGTCTGTCTGATTGGCTGGGTCAAGGAATTCATTCCATCAACTTCCGGACGGTTCATGCCTAAACCTTGCTTGTGCGTACAAAAAGAGTCTCCAATTTTCCTTCACAATAGAATTTAAATTTGTTGAACAGGAAACCCGCGAGGATATTAGAAGTGGGGGTAGTTGTACCAACAGCAGTTATGTGCCTGCTTATAGCAGACCGTATTATCCTTTAACGTACAAATGTGTATGGATATACAATTTGGAACTATCCACTGGTCATTTCTGGAATTTTTATGATTTCGAGGTTCATCTAGGTATCTCCTAGCAGACTACAAAAACATGTGCCAAGATTCGAAAAAGCAGACAGGCCTTCAAAGAAGGCAACTGAAGGTATCAAAGCAAATGACCAGAGTCGTATAATTCACGGTTAACTTTATTCTTCGTGCCTGTAACTTTTCAATTTGGCTTCAAAGTTGTTAGGAAATCAAAAATAAGGTTAATTTGTGTAGGCAGGCATTACATATTCCGTAACCATGTGTTATTAATGCATCTAACATTTTCAACAAATAAAAACCAAGCAGATCTGAAGCATTATGTGATCATCTTACACGAAATTAAGACCGATTCAGTATTTTGTGAAAGCCTTCGAAAAGTCGCCCACTGGATAATCTCCCCTTTCCAAAACTACATGCGAGATATCCATCACTCTCATTTTAGATAAGATATTTCTTTTCAAAAACAATTTTTTAAAGGAAAAAAAAGGAGTTTCCCCCCTTATCACACCTAAATCAAACCCACTTACTAGTGCATCCCCTAAGTAATACCCCCCCCCTTGTCGAAAGGCTGAAATTATAAAGCCACCCGGACGATTATAAAAGGAAATACGTTATGCGTATCTGCAGAGCCCAATATTATTTTAACATGGTGATTTGTTATTTTTTGTCGTTAACGTCCACGGGTGTCGACTGATATGTATCGCACTTCTCAACTCACCTATCAGTACACATACTCTCCTAGTTCTTCATTAGAAATCACGCATGTAAAAGGCAGAAGCATCAATTACATCATTCAACTCGTGATCACTTCTCAATTACGTCATTTCATCAAAATTTTGTAGGCTAAGTTATGAATATATGTTCATTTTATTAGTTGCATTGATGTCTAATAAAATCAACTTCACGCAATCGTTGTGTTCGGTAAATTGCTCTCGTTTTTTGGCAGCGAAATCATTTTTCTCCGAATTTTTTTTTTTAACGTACTCAATTACCAAGGAATATAATTTATAATTCTTTTGTTTGTGCATGTAGGAAATTCTGGATTTGACTTTACTGCGGGACTCAATAAATGAGGCCTACAAAAAGGCAGTTCCAAATGAAGAAGAGAGGGAAATAGGAGCAGGGCTGTTCTTAATATCCCTGTATGCAGGCTGTAAACAGACACCTGTGGATGTATGGAAAAACTATATTACCGGAGATCCTGGAATCCAACTCCGAAGTAAGGTAAGAAATGCTTTCATTTAGGGACGAAGTTTGCGTGTACTAATTAACCGTGTCCATATGTTCAATTTCATAGAGCTAGAAACTATGGGAACGTATTTTATTCCTTAAGGCAATTGCTCAAACGCTTAGCAACTGAGTTTTCAAAAGTAATTGTTTCTTGTGTTGCTCAGCATTTAGCTTTTTCTCACCCCGGAGAAAGTCTCAATTTTCTCTTGTTGTTTCACCGACAATTTTCTTTCAATCGGCATAGTTTCTCAACAAAAAGTCAATTCAGTATGCAACTCAGGCGGAAATATTTTTGGATTTAGGAATCACGATATGTCCTGTTCTGCCCCAAAGTGGCTCATCATATCGCAATTGCATAAATGTCACTTAATGGCCTAAATGACATGAAGCAAAGTAATACAAAACCACAGAGCCATTCCAAGTCAACTTCAGTGATATGAGCGAAGTCTTATTTTGAAAATTATCCTTGTTACACTTCCCTGTCACTTTTACCAAAACTTCAACTTGCCCACTAACCTCAACAGTTCGAAATTGTGTTTCCAAACTGTTAGGAAATTGTCAAAAATTTTGATTTTTTTGCTAATCTCGTACCAAAAAACATCAGTCAGATAAAAAAATTGATAGCTTGCAAAACTCGAAATTGAATTAGATAGTTTTTCCCCATTATTATCAGTGTTTCCGTAAAAAAATTGTGAGCTGCTTTGCTGGAGAAAACGTATCTAGATTATATCCTGTTTAAGAGCCATTAACTCATTTACGCAAAAAATCGTATTTTGGCTCCTTTGCTGTGTTACCCAGTTCATAGGTAACTTTTTAAACAATCTTCTTCTAGCATTAAAAAATACAAGAATAAGCTTCAATTTACGACGACGAAGTCGATACGTTGACTCTCCTCGGACTAGATACATTCAGCAGTTATCATGAGATTCTTGTGGAATTTAGTTCGTTGAAACGAAATTGACAAATTGCGTCAATTTCGGTCGATAACTAGAGTATGCGTTAAGCTGTTTTAATTGTGACGATTTGAGACAGTAGCCGTATCTCCGTAGGTATATGAACTTCGCTAAATTCTCTATAAAGTTTTGCTAGCGGTTACCAAGTTCTGAAGACTTAAAAACTTAAAACAAGCCTTAAATCCTGGTGTACGGTTTGTTGATAGTATAGTGAATAAAGGATTCGTGTTTATTTCTATTTTTTGAATTACAGTAAAGAAAACCACATGTTATAATGAAAGACGTCGTTAAGGCGCAGTACATTCATAATCGGGCAATGCTTGTGTACATTGACATAGAATTTGCATAAAGTTAATTTTATATAAAAACATGTCCCATTAAAACCGCTTGTTGGTACAAGCAAGGTCCAAAAAGCATGCAAACTTGAAGTACTATATCAGTGGATAAGAGGCAAATAAATGTATCTTAAATTTAACGTGTCTCTCATTTGGTGGACTTGTTTTGTGAGGCGTAAGGCAGGTTATGTGAAAATAGATAGAGATGGTGATGTTTGTCACCGTAACTTGAGCTCTCCATTTCCCTCTTACTTAACAGATTTGTCAGGAGATGATGGCATTTGTGGTGATTCGGTCCACAGGTCAGCAGGTCATCTAGGGAAGAGTAAAAATGAATGGAACGATGAGGAGGAATACGGAGCGTGACCTACAGTGGAGATTGAAGTCTTCAGAGGTCACTTACACTTCCAATAATAATTCACACGCACTACACTGCACACACAAACTTACACCTTTAATTATTTACTGCAGACAGTAACACAACCACGACAACAACATATTATTATGAAGGACATGAGTGTGGAAGTACTCATGGCTTTTAATTAAAAAGATAAATGCTTTGATCTAAGCGAGCATGTGTCGAAAAGGGACGGAGTATTGGAAAGGATGATGGAGGTTACGCGGTTGCTCCAGTCTCCGGACTGGACAGCCACGATAGAAAGGAATGGTGGTGGATGAATAGCTCGGGTCTATTCGACTCACCTGTGACAGTTTCTATTCATGATATTCCTTATCTGGATTAAAATTATTAATTTGGACCAAATAAAATGAGATCAAGTTTTAAATGATCTCGTGGATTAAGTAAACAAGAAGTCAGGAGTAAAAGTCAAATTTAGAGAAACCAGCAAACCAACATGTTCAAGTACTAGTTGTAATCGAATTAATCCGGTTAAAGGGTACGAGGAGCAAATTATGCATGTCAATTTCGACTTGGTTGTTTTATGATTTCAAGTAGGTTGTTTTGTAAAAAATCAAAAAAGCATTGACAGATTAGATTTGTTCCAAACTGCGTTCCTCAGACCCTAAATAAATTATTTGCAACACTCAGAACTACGTGTTCATTGGAACAGATGCCACACACTAAGAAATTTTCTTGCGTCTGATCACGTGGAACTAGTTCAATACTCTTGCACCTCAACCGTCAATTTATTTTACATACATTACCCAAGTGTAAAACTTTAGGTTGTACTGAATTTTGTTGTGTAAAACATTTACAGCGTAAGCTATTTCGTCTGACGAGAAGTTATTTCGATGCGTAAAGAAAGATTGTAATGAATGTACGAATGTGACCTAAACATGTCAACATTCGATTGTAATTCTAAACTGGTTCAAAAAAACTTGCAGATCACCGAAACCTACACAAAAGGTGCGCCGGAAGGTAATTCGGAGAAAATATTCCAAGTGGTGGAACGAAACTCATGCTTAACAAAATTCTGCTGCTTGCTTCTAGTAAAATTATACGGTAAGTGTATTTTAATAAGAAGTTTTATATGCGATGAAACATCACTCAGAAGCTCCCTAACCCAGCTTATGTTAGTAAAAATTTTGTAAGGAGATAAAATAGAGAAAAACTGTCATGGCATTAACCAATTTGTCAGAAGCATGGACATGTGATGTGTGAGTTCTTTTCTTTGAATGTTTGACATCTCAGAAAGATTTCAAAAGTGCCCATTGCAGTATATTTTCCCGCGATGGATATATCTGAAGCAGAATTATTCCATTGGTAGCGCAGTGTAATAGCAATCGTAGTTGTTCTTAGCATGACGGTTTATCTGCGTGTACAAAATTCAACGATCATTACTCCGATACCAGAAAACCACGCGATTGGAAATAAGATAATTTAGTAGCATAGACCCTGGGATTTTCTAAACAAGTTACATTAGTAGATTCAGCCAGCAAAACTTGGTTTCAGAAACCCTAAGGAAATTTGGTAGACGTTCTGTATTTATAATATATTGAAATAGATATTGATAACTTGTTTAATTCATATGTATTTATCTATTTGTTCCAATTTTCAGACGCACGTACATTTAATCATGATGACCCTATCGACAACTACCGCAGACGGCTGGTGCTGGGTGAAGACATTATACGTGGATACAAAAAATTGAAAGGAGAACTTGGTCATCCCGTATGGGACCAAAGAATTGTTTTGCCTGGGAATACTGGCATTAAGTTTTTTCAATTTTGTAATCCAGATGGGAAGACGCAAATGTTTCTAGGTAAAGTTCATTTAGCAAATGTAAATCCTGGCATTGCGCAATCCATATTTAAACCAGCTTAATGACTTACTGAAATACTGGTGATTGTGTGTGAAGTGACGGACGTCGAGCAAAGTCAAACATATTCAACCACATGTTGATTGCTATTATGATGAGCATACCCATCTTGCGCTACCTGAATCATTGAATCTATACTCTTCCATGCAGAGATGGGCACTTCCAGACATTTCGTTCCCCACCCCCGGGGGGCGGTGGTCTTAACTCAGTTTGCACCCCTCCTGGGGTAGTAAGATATTCAAACCCCCCGTAACTCCCCTCCCCCGAGATTCCCCCTATCTCCCGTACCACCCGGTCAACAAAACTTTACCGTACTTGTCAAAATATATAGTAAAAGGCTAAAAACCCCATATCCTATGACACCAGAGGGTATTTACTTTTTCTAAACGGTATTTTCCTTTTAAAAAACACAAAAAACACAAAATTTCGACTGAAAAAGTTTTTTTTACGAAAAAGAGTATCCTCCCGCACCCGCACCCGACGTTTCAAAAATCTTTACTATCCCCCCAAACCCTCCGAATTTATATTCTATTTTTTGTTCCCCCAACCCGCTCCGAAGGACCCCGAACTCCCGCACTCCGGGGCGTGCGCCCATCCCTGCTTCCACGTACATTCTCATCGCTGTTTTATTATGCTTGCAGCTATTACGCAACACATTAATTGATTAACACTTTTACCCTTTGGAATTTTTCAAGTAGCTTTTTGCGCATATATTAACGGTATTCGTTGAGAAAAAGAGCGTTAAGGCTGCTTTTTATAAGTCGGTATTTCTGACGAAGGAATCGACGAAACTCCTCTTCTTTTTATAAAGACGGGTCCAAAAGATGTCTACGCAGAAATGAAACTTAACTACTACTAAATAAAAGCGTACACTTTAAAAGGAAGAAGTGAATTTACACAGCAAGTTGCAAATAGTGACTTTCTATTATCCAGGTATCTCCTTTCGAAAACATTGACGGTATTCATTGAGCGAATGAGTTTTTTGCACCACCCACTTAGGTAAAATTTGTAGTGTTGCATGTTGTCTTCAAACCGAAATACAGTGGTAGTTACTGAAAGCCCAATATAAGAAAGACTTGATCGTAACGCAAAAAACTCTTTTACTGTGACATAGTATTGAAGAATACTTAAGGTTTTTTACATAAGGTTATGTTTTATGTAGACCTTTCTGACGAAGAAATCGACGAAAATCCTGTACTTTCTTTAAAGATGGATCCAAGAGAAGTATACGCAACAAAGAAAATGTCCTTCTTTGAAAAAGACAAGGACAGACTGGAAAAAGGACGAGCTGAATTACACACTCAAGTGGAAACCCTTGAAAACCAGGTGAAGAAGAATTACGTTTGGTATACTTCCACAAGCGAAAATAAGAATGCCCACGTCGCTGTGAGAGAATACAAAGACTCCCTGAAAACATTTCAAGGAAATTCTACAACTACCTCTATGGAGAAGTGTTTTAATAATTTGAAACACTTCCTAAACAACTGCGAAGATAAAGATGTTACAGATTCGGGACGAATACTAACCGATTTAGGTATTATTATTTTCGCAACAATGTCAAAACGCTTATAAACGGGGCTATTTGATTAGTGACTGTCATGTACATATAGTCATTATAGCAAATACTATATACAACAAAGTATTAATGTTTAATTTTTTTACTTCCAGTTACGAAAGGTATAACGAATGTGCTATCTGCACGAGACCAGGCAGAAAAAAACGCACATAGTGAGTCAACATTTTTGGCAGCAGAAGGGGCCCCGAAATTAAGTCCACTAGACACTTCTAATTCAAACATGACCGAAATTAAACAGCGTAAGATTATTGACAGTTTGGTTGAAAATAGTGCTGTAGTGGAGCAGGATGTAACGGACGAAGGTGGGACACTGAATTTTTGTTACTCTAAATATATAAATGAAAACAAAATATTCAAACAGTATGCGGATTTAAAAGCTAGTTCATATTCAAATACCAGGCGAAAGCTCAAACAATCTGAAGTCCACGTTGGAAGTTCCAAACAACCCTGAGGTTTTGACGACAAGCACTCCAAGTCCCATAGGCTCGCAACTGGGTCCACGAGGCAAGTCAACTTTAGGATTTATCTTCCTCGTATTCATCTAATCAGTTCTGTGAAGGCACGGACACTAGCTTAAATATTAGTAAAACGCAAAGGCAAATGACACTTTCGTGAGAATATCCCCAACTGGTTCTAATACTAACCAATTGTGTTTTTGAAGCGATGAACTTATTCCAGATTACGTTGCACGCTTAAATTTCACAAAATTTTCAAACGTAAGATGTTGCTGTTTCATTGAAATGCAATCACGAAATGGAATTATTTTGGGTGTTATTAATTGTATCCAACCAATTTCTAAAAAGTACCAACCCAGTTTTCTAACATACGCAATTCTGACTGTGTTCAACCAAGGTCAAAAAGTTCCCTCAAAATTATTTTAAAATCTCCAACCAATTTCTTAATTTTCCAAAATAATTAGTCAACTTAAAGCTTAAAATCAATGCCTAGTCTTCACTTTTTGGACCAAGTAATGCTTTTTAACGGTTCCCTTCAGTCCTCTTTTTGGTTTAGAGCAAATTAAGTCAGATTTATCTCTTTGCGAAACTGGTGTGATCTTATTAATTATTCCCACACCCATAAAGTGATAGAAAAAATGCAGAATCTTTAAAATAAGGCGATTGCATGTTGGCGATTTATACTCAATCCACATATTTTCACTGATTTCGTGTTAGAATCGAACTTCTTCCTTCATATATGAATAATAATAATTTGAAGGATCCTGTCCATCTCAGTGATCGTTATGCCTAGGAATAGAGTTGATGTCGGTCAAAAGGCCGTTTAAAAGGGGTTTCAACCTTTGTAATATTCCTACTGAACAAAATCTTCAAGCTTCATCACAATGTGCGAGTTCAAGTCAGCATGCCAGTTAATACTCCAGTTATTATGCATTTTGTAAGATTGTCTAATGCATAATTACCTTGTACCGGCATTTTAGTTAAGGTAGAATTCTCAACTGTTGATAGACACTGCAACCCTGTAGTTCTAACAATATTGCGAAGCATGAACTTCGTATGACATCGGTATAAAGAAGGGTAGAAATAACCCGAAAAAAAATTATGCTGCTATTTAAAAGCACACTTAATCGCTATGTTTAAGGCTCATTGTGCAGATTAAAATACAAATTCCAATCGCATCAACGGAGCATAATTTGTTGCACGTTTAAGAAGTGTAATCGTCTTATTTTGTAAGTACTGTTAGGTTTTTGTCGGTCGCAACGCAGTCGCTATCAAACGAGCATACCAAATTTCGATACATTTAATGCAGTATTGTTTGCTATTTGGGTTATATCTCGACCGACAGACGTCCGGATGCACGCAATACGTACTCCCATAAGCCCAATTACCTGGGTTAAAACAACGAGATGTCCCAAAATCATTACAAATTAGTTTGTCAGTTGAATCAGCATGGATTATTTCTGACACTAAATATTGTATTCCAAGCATTCCTCTTCTAAACTGGTAATAAAAATCCTCGAGTTGAAAAAATTAGTTTGGTTGAAGTGATCAGAAATTTGGTTGGTGCCAAAATTCTATTTGTTGAACACAGTCAGAATTGGTGGTTTTAGAAATTTTGGTTGGGTGAAAATAGAAATTGGTTGGTATGTTTAATAATCATCCATTATTTTTAGCCACTTGTTGCAGGTATTCCCAATTATTAAGGAGTGTCAACTCCTTTATGGGAATGCTCTGTCTGTGCGTGTGTGTGTTTGTGTGTGCGTTTGCATTTATCTCGGAAAGGGGAAGACTTTTTCAACTTCTGTTTTCTGCGTCTTATTACTGATGGTCTGAAGGTGATCACTATCAATTTCGGGGTCACTAGGTCAAACAGGTCACGCAGGGGAGCGCGTTTTGTGCTTGTTCGTGGGTTTTTGGCGTCGAAGTCACACAATTTTTTACCGAGAGGTTCACGTGTTTCTACTACTCTCACTAGGCCCTTGCCTTACCCAGCGTAATATATTCACGTGAATTTCT